>JAOXJP010018969.1:0-17398 GCA_025762735.1 Platanus orientalis | reverse complement strand
CTACGGGATTATGCTAATGGAAACGTTCACCAGAAAGAAGCCAACAGATGAAATGTTTGTTGGAGAACTAAGCTTGAAGCATTGGGTGTACAAGTCATTACCTGATGCCGTAATGGAAGTTGTGGATGCCGATCTCCTAGTGAGCAAGGAAGAAGATTTTACTGCCAAAAAGTACTGTGTGTTATCTATCATGAAATTAGCCCTAGAATGTTCAACGGAGTCACCACTGGAGAGGATTAAGATGAATGATGTTGTAGTTAGACTCAAGAAGATCAAAATGGAGTATCTTTCAAATGTTGAAGGTGCTTAAAATATGACACCATGTAATTTGTTGCTTTTAATGTTGTTTCAAAATAGAAGTAAAAAAGGTCTGTACTGTTCCATGTTGTCCCTATTTCTGTATAAGGAAGGTTTGCCTTGTTCTTTAATAACACTTCTAGAACCTTATTTCACAAAAATAATTTGGCGTTCCTAGCTTATTCATATGCTTTTCTTTTCAATTAAAATAACATAATTACACTGATTCAGACACATTTTTCTCCCAATTGCTCCTTAAATTACTCAAATTGGATGATCACTATCACTAATTTTCCCATGCTTTTGTCTTCTTCACCTATTGTGAGCACCCCAGAGAGGGGGCGTGATGGCTTTCTCCCCCCTTTGAGCAACTTTGGACCCTTATGTGAAGGGGGTGTAGGATGATGGGGGGTCCTTCTAATGTAAGTACGGATGTTGTATATGGTTTTGTGGGACTTTAGAGTCGCCACCCGTTAATGAGGTGTGACTTTACACCTTTTAAGGTATTCCCTAGGGGGGGGCTAAAACATATATGCATGGTGTGACCAAAGTATGGAGGTGATTTGAAGGTTTAGTTATGGTTGAGGAAGGTGTTAGGCATCCATTTTTTTATATTACGTATGGTTGCATAAAGTCCTGTAATCTCAAATATAGAATAAATGGTGGTATCCGGTGGTTTTGGGAATGCCC
Source organism: Platanus orientalis (assembly GCA_025762735.1). Taxonomy (NCBI): domain Eukaryota; kingdom Viridiplantae; phylum Streptophyta; class Magnoliopsida; order Proteales; family Platanaceae; genus Platanus; species Platanus orientalis. The sequence continues at coordinate 16,411 of JAOXJP010018969.1, read as the reverse complement.
CACTTGAATGACCCAAAACCGAGAGATCAAAGCTCTTCATGTAATGCCATTAAATAGAACTCAGCTCCCCTCAATAAGAGCACTCTATTATTTTTATGTTACCATGTGCTAAAGCTTTTAGGTTTAGAGTGATAGAGCATCAATGTTACATGTACATACAAGTTTTGAAATGGAATTGACAATACATACAAAATTCCTAACAAATATAACACACCCGATATAAGAGAGAGCAACACTCTTATAACCACTTACCTAAGACGTCAGACTAGAAAGTAGTCGTGGCAATCATTTAGGACTAGGGTTTAGGACTGGTCTAGTTTAGCTCAAATTGGTAATTGCACAACCTACAAAAATTATAATCAACAATGTAATACCGTAGTAAGAGCCCTAATCGTCTATAGCGGAAGCCCATAGTTATATGTATGTTTGGGCTGACATGATAGGGAAACAATATCAAAACACTCGCCCCAATCAAAATAATTGTGCCCAAAATGTTATAGATACGGGCTTCTACTTTAACCATGAGGATAACGTAGGGCTGTCAACTAATGAACACATTCAAGATCCTTTCTTGTAGTTATTAATGCATTGTGATTGTCTACAAGGAGACAAGTAGACAAAAACATCAAATTTGGGCAGGCATTTTAAAATTTTATTTTGCATGTTGTACTGCAGATAATTGAAGGGTCCTTTAATGACGGTGGAGGATCATGAGTAGAATGACAAAAGATCTACCAGAGCAAATCTTTTGCAATAAGCTTAAAATGCATTAATTGGAAACTGCTGTCAAAACAGGACATGTATACAAAAAATTGAAATTTCAATATTGGGCATCATGCTGTAAACTTAAAAGTAGATCACTCTTAGCCACATGTCGTTCTTTGATGGCATTTTTTAGTTAATCTATCATATTATAGCAAGAGAAAGGGGGTGACATGTTGGAAACCCCTAGAAACTCTCTCATTTTTTGAAAAATCGTGAGCTCTTACACGTTCTCATGTGTGATCCTCTCTCTCCTTTATTCCTTCTGTTTTCTACCGTGTCTCTTTCAACTGTTCCTGTCCCCAATGTTCTTTCATTTTTTTACTATATATCTTTAACGCCTCTCCCTCCCCTAAAATATCTCCCTCCTATTAATCTCTCCCATGTCCTTTTTTTTGGTACTGTCATTTCTCCTAAAGTTCCTTCTCTCATAAAGTCATTCATCTTTAATTAATTTCTATCTTAATTTATCACTTCCTCTCTCTTCTCACGTTCCTTTCTTTTGGTAAGGAATCTCTCCCCTAAAGCAATGAGCAATTTCTTCTTTCTCTTGCAGCCAATGGAGGACCAAGGCCCTTTTTTAGTCCATTAGATACAATGTCTCTTTCCAACCAAGTTTCAACTAGGTTCCACCTAAAGAGGAAAAATTGTGAGCAAGGTGATTGAATTAGTGAGCATTCAGTAATATTTTGTTTGAATGAAATGCTTTATCATCATTCTTTCTTTCTTTTTTGAACATAGTGCAATAGTGTAGGAGCCCCTAAGCGGCTTGTCAACACCCAAATTTTGACTCGAGTCATCTAATGGAACGTAAAAGCATTAAGGTACTACTTAGGCATCAAGACCTTAGGCATCAAGACCTTAGGCAACCCTGGTTTAGGGAGAACAAGTTTGGACTTTATGAGATTAGGCATCCCTTGTGAAGTCTTCCCCAAATGTTTTGGTCGCAAAAGCATCATCCATATCATACCATGTGCAATGTCAACACAAAGATTAGCCCAAATGCATCATTCTCGATCAAACCCTTATTTTCCAAGAAGCATCAATGAGACTACGAGGGTCCACATTTAAGACTACCAAATACATTGCCTTCAAAATTCTCTAGCTTCCATAATTAAGCCTTCCCACAACGAAACATCGCAGACAAAAAAATTACCATTTTACTCTTTTTCCTTCAAAATTGGCCGCTAAACACTTATAGAACCTTCGAAGCTTCTCCCATCACCTAAATCATGTCATGTCAAATCTGGCACACCCCAAATTTAGTCCCCTTCAAGGAACTTATTACAGAGCAGATCTCCTTTAAAGTTGACAACAACCAATTTTTCAAATTCTGAGAACCTCTAATCAAAAAATTACCCTAAAAAAGCTCTTAAGAATTCATCCGACATCTGAATTCAGAAAGGTCGGTGGTTGTCTCTCAGTTTTTGTCCTACCTTTAATAAGCCGTCTCTCAGAAAAAAAACATTTCAGGTCTTAAACCCCTTCAATATTTCAAATCTTCTCTAAGGTATAAAGAGTCAGTTCTGGCTGCATTTGACCACTATGAGTTCAACAGGAACATTTTCAGACCAATCCACACCAATTATACCTACTACTTCAAAATGAGTAGCACATTAAGATCAACCGTCAGGTCTTTGACTAGACCCTGTGAATTCACCAAATATCCAAAATTCAATATGTCAATGGCCATTTCTCGACAACTTTGAGGCCCATAAAAGACTTTTACCCCGAGCAGTCTCATTCGGAAGTTCTATAAGCCTAATCACCAATTTTTGTCTAAATTATGTCAAAACACTTTTTGTTTGTATTTGGCACACGGTGAGCCCCCGACGCTCTCTCAAAATCAAAATTCTACAAGGTCAAACACCTTTTCTTTGTTTTCTCCTTGTTGTCAAAAGACTGTTTCCCAAATAAGAGCAATTACAAACTTAAACTTGTCCAAAATCACCATTCTCCAGGGAGCTATTATCACTTTGTCCCATCAAGCGATCCTACTTTGAAAAGCTCCTAGAAATTGCTCGGGAACCTGATAGTCAGGTTGTCAGTTCTTGTGGCTTCAAGATACTCTAAACTTTAATACTCTATGACCCATCATTTTTTCACGGAAACTTTTAACAACCCCAGTGGCATTTTCAGTCAAGATTTCTTACTTATCCAAAAAGAGAGTTTTGAGCTCGATTTCCTACTCGGGTACCGTAATTCAAAGTGGTTTGAACCTGTATCTCACAAAACCTGAGAATCACCTTTTGTCTGAAGACCTCAAAGATCAATTTTACCATCTTACCTTTCCCGCAATTATTTAAGAGTTTTTTACATCAATTAAACCCTGATTTCACCACTCTACCCTTATCGTAATTTATTATTGATTGATCTATTGAGACCAGAACATCTGCGACTTCAAAAACTTATTTTGACTTTGCATGTTTTCGAGCACGGGAACCCAAAAAATTGAGGTATCCAAGTAATGGGACTTTTTCCTAGGGAATTAATTTATTAGAGATTAATGAGCTCATTCTTTTTGGATTTTAGTTCATTATTGTATTTACATTAAGCCCTAACCCTTGGATGGGGATTTCCTTTGTGCACCCCATGTACTACCTCTAAGATCAACTACTTGAATTTCAATTATCTATGCAACTCTTCATCTAACCCTACATCTAGCATAACTCATCCTATCCCTTGATTGCTCTCAACCAATCAACGTGCATAGGGTTATGGTCAAGTCTCATTCCTCACCCTTGATCTTATGTACCCTTGTGTATCCTCCCTAGGATCAAATGCATGGATTTCAATTACCTATGCAACCTTCATCCAACCCACATCTGGCATAAACTACTCTAACCCTTGATTGCTCTCAACCAATCAAAGTGAGTAGTTTCATGGCAAAACTTTATTCTCCACCCTTGATCCAACCAACCCCTAAATCTTATCCTGGCCCTCCATTTTAGTAAACCAAAATTTTGATCCTAACCCTTGATCTCTCACTTATCTATCCAATCTTTAATCTTAGCCCTAGATTGGTCTCCACCAACGGGAGGGATGCCTTGGCCTCCACACTTTGCCATCCTAGCCATTGATCCCTCATGACTTTAGATAAGATCCTAGCCTTCCATCCAACCTAAAAAACCCTATAAATACCCCAAAATTCGTGCCAAATAGGGAGAGCTTTCTAAGGAAAAAAACCAAAGGAAAATAAAAGAAAGAAGAGGAAGAAAAGAAAGGAAAAGCTCAAGACTCTAACCCTAACCCCAACCCTTGGTTAAGGTAAGCCTAAGCACTAATTCTTTAGGCAATTAGCTAGGTCCTTTTCATGTAAATTTTATATCCTCCTCATGTTGTCATGATGCTCTGATTACATTCTTTAATCACCTCTTAAAGAGGGTTACATAGTAGAGACAAAATTTGTCTTTACTGGAGTTTATTTTTAACCACAACATGCTCCTAAATTTTTTTCTAATTTTTCTAGAGACCCAAATGGGCCCAAATTTTTTATGGTAGGCTTCTGGATAGGTACCCTACCTTCAATAAAAATTTCACAAATTTTAGAGTAGATTTGGGCCTCGGAACAATCCTCCCCAAATCTATCCTAAAAACTAGTTTTAAGAAATTTCTTGTTTTCAAGCAATATTGTATATTGTTTAGTGATTTTTGTAGTTAGCATCTTGATCCAATTTTTTTATATGTTGTTCTCATTATGTTTCTCTATCATGAGTAAAATTTTTAGAAATTTTTAACCTCTTTAGGGGGTCCAAACTAGTGAAAAATCAGACTATTAGACTTTTGCCTAGCAGCTGAACTTTTAATGCCAATTAAAATTCAGGTGTCTGATTAAAATTTAGGTGTTGATGAAATTCGGGCATTAAGTCCCCACCCGAATGACCTCTGGTCTTCCTTGAAGCTACACCCAGACTTAAATGACCTTTAGACACCTTCCCATGTGCCAAAGCATCCCTATGGGCCCCTATCTCTCTTAACGCCTCAATTTTAAGTATTAAAATTTAGGCATTGAGAACAAATTTAGGCATCAGGTCCAATTTTAGGCGTTAAGCCTAAGACCAAAAACTGTCATTTTTATTAGTTTAATTCTCTTTCTGTGAAGATTTATAACCTAAAAAAATTAAAGCCACATAACTACAAAGAGGCCTTTTGCCCTTATGTAGACCCTTTAAGCAGTGGGACCCACAAAATTGGTTCAAACTTCAAAAGCCAATTGCTGGACTTTTTCAGTAACTAACACCTGAATTACAACTTGAATTAAATTCAGGCGTAAAGCTTGAGATAAAAACATACCATGTCTGATTTTTTTTTTATTATCTTATTATTTTTATATAATTTAGGTTCTAAGGTTATTGTGGTGTGACCATAGAGTGGTTCCCCACCTCTCTGTAAAAATCACAGGCCAGTGGGACCCCCCAAAAGGGTCTAACCCTAAAGGCCAGTTGCTAGTTTTCCAACAATTGATGCTTGAATTTTAACTTGAATTATATTCAGGAGTCTGATTAAAATTCAGGCGTTAAAACAAAATTCAAGCATCAAGCCTGTGAAAAACTCAAATAAAATTCATCTTTCATTTTCTTTAACACGTACATTTGTGACAATCAAAGACGCGTATGCTCACGAGAAGCCACCTTAAAAATGTGGGTAATTGAGGTGCCTAACACTTTTCCCAATTGCAACGAAATGACTTACCATTTTTTTTGAAAACTGGATTAGTATAAGGAGTTAACCCTTAGATCTTCGAGTCTAGACTTCATTTCTTTTAGAAGGGAAGCTGATTTCCAACTCCATCGGTAAACCCAAGTTGGTGGCAACTCCTAAGAAACCTAACCCTAGGGTTAGCCACTTTCACCAAAACCCCTACCAAAAATGGGAGAAGCCCAAGTGTGCCAATAGGAGGGTACAAACCAAATGTGGGGTCGGGAAACTCTTGATGTCCACACGGCCAGTTATGTTCAATTGGATCGATTCTAGGGGTGTTGGCAATGGTGAAATTTCTAGGATGGGGAAGAAAGGTGGTGAGCAGCTTATATTGAAGAAATAAGATTAGTAGTGAGCTTAACAGTGGAACATGGGTTTCTTTTATATTAGTCACTACAGATACAAGTATCCTTAAGTCCAACATTTCCAATAGAGATAAAGAATGCCAATACATTTATATTTGATAAGCCTCTAACATCCCAACTACAGGTTCAAATCTATAATCGAAATCAACAAAAACCATAAAAAAACTTCAACCAAAGAAGAAGAATTTGTTGCATGAGGATTTGAAAATTTTCTACATTTTGCTAAAAAGAAAAAAGAAACTCATCTTTGAAGAAGGCAAGGCCACTGCAAATAAACTTTTATGTACATTTTTATTGGATTAATTTGTATTGACAGCATTACCAAGATTTAAATAGTTAGGCAAACAGCAAGAAGTTGGTGAATTGGGAACTGTGAAATCTAAGGCAACATTGAACTAAATGAATTTCATAACTTAGATGACATGTTTTTTACAGCATTGTTCATATCATGTTCTAACTAACACACACTCAAATTATAAATCAAAGCCCCTTCTAGTTAATATTCCCTTTATGATCAATGAAACTAACCTCAAATCTCCGCAGTTTATAATGTTGTGTTTCTGTTTCATTAGTTAAGCCATTTTTTTGTTCTCCAAAGGCATGACCAGCTAATAGAGGCCAAAAATTTTAAGAGCAATGAATCATGGTAACCCTTGTGAGCTTTTTAGGTGTCGGAGTTGGACTTGGGGGTTGGATGGATATGGATGTGTCAATGACAGTGGTGATTTCTGTTTATGTTGAAGTGGTGGCAGAGAGGTTAAGGATAGAGAGAATATGATCTTTTATATATCTTTTATTTATTACTTCAACCATGGTGAAACCTAAGTTCAAATCTGTTTCAATGATTTTGGAGTAAAGGTATTTCTCTTTTGTTTTGAATTATTGGTTCATTTTATATATTGATTTCTTTGTTTTTCTTTTCTTATATTTGATTGTTTCTTTCCCCGAACGAGGTTTGTTAAATTGTTTAGTTTGCATTTTATATGCTATTCACCGTTAAAGCAGTTCATCCAAGGAAATTTTTTAACATACTTGACATGTACATGTAATGAACTCATAAGACCTTGCATTTGAAACTTTTGTATTTGATTTAGAAATTGGTTTTCAGACTTCTGAGTTTGACGTTGACGATAATGAGAATGTTGTATAAAAAACCAGGTAATTGAGTCAACTCATCCGATACCTCAATTGTTTTGCAAGATTTTCTACAATGGTTTTTTTTAAGCCCATTTTTCCCCATTAGATGCTATAGTGAAACACATTAACCATTTAATACTCTAAATGTGAGATTGACAAGCACGGGGCCATCTACTCAATCCTTGACATACAAAGATTCCAATACAATGGTCGTAACTTGACTAGAACACCCTCAATTGTCCTCCTTGGATAGACTTCCTAACGACTCTTGGGTTAAAAACCATTGGAGTGAAAGTTTTCTCCTTAGAACTTCAAATTGTCGTATCAACAAAGTTCTATAAAATTGTCTTAAATTTTTATGGATTCCCACACAACCTTTATGATGATTTTGAGAAGGGACAAAGGAGACACGAACAGAAAGAAGGGGTTAAGATCTTAGGACATGGGCTAATCTGCAATAAAGAGAATGCTTGGCACAACATTTTACATTTTTTCCCCTAAGAACCTTAACTGAATGTGAAAATTGAAAGCTCCTATGCATGTGACCATCACATCTATTGAGATGGCTTCATTTGCAAAATTGAACTTAGAAAGGTTCAATGGACCATGGTTCATTGATGTTCAACCACTGGTGATGTTGTGATATTTGCATAATCATTTTCAAATTTGGGCTTTTGCTTACCGATATGTTTTTGTTTGGGACATCTTTTTTAATGTGTTTGAACCTCAGTTGGCTTCATTTTAAGTATTATTGTCTAATTTTTTCAATTTTATTTATTAATATAAATCTATTGACACATTTAATTTATTTATCAATTTTTTTTATGCATTCAATTTCTATTTTCTTTAGTATTAACACACTATAGAAAATTGCAGGTTTGCTAAACATTGGCAGCACAAGTAAATTGAAATATGCTATTATTTGAAGTTTAATATTTGGTGTTCAATTGATGTATTTTCTCTCTCCCTCTTAGTTTGTTTGTATGCTTTATGTTGTAGTTTATTTTTTTCTGTTATCACCCATGCATCGCACATGTTTTTTGCTAATGTATTTTTAAGCATGTTGCAGAGGATTTGTTTACAAGATCTACTCTAGCAGATTTAGCTCCAACACCCTTCAGCACATTTCAAGTTGACATATGGCCTCCTAACTAAACCACAGTTTCGTGAAACAAAAATTGAAATTATTATTATTATTATTATTATTTTAAATTTCAAAAGTACCCCAATGGGATTGGCTCTTGCACGAGTGACGGTAGCAGCACCGTGATCATATTTTTATAAATGGATGCTTTGCTTCACAACAATGAAACAAATCCTCTACAACCAGCTTAAACAACATAAAACGAAAACTGCCCTAAAAAAATGAAATGTGGTTAAAAGTGGGCCCACATTTAAGTCTACAAAGCAACATGTGTATTAAAACTCCCAGCCAATGTTGAAATTTAATTTCCAATTTTTAGTATAAAATTTGTTCTTTGAGGGCAGTTTCCGGTTATTGTATGCAGCGGTTCTGAAAAGGAGCATACATCTGGAGAGGCACACTGATTTGAGCCTTTCCTCTGGTCAATCTACTCAAAACCATTGTTTTAGGTAGCTCCAAAGGTGACCTCCAGAAGGATAAATGACATACCTCATATAGTTTTCCTCGGTTCATGGCAATATATAGGTCAAACAGTTTTTACTGAAAACTGTGGTTCACCTTTATCAACCACCAACCTTTGTATCTTACCTTGATCTAGGCCATAGAAACTATGCATAGTCTCGATGTGAGCCTTTGTATTTATATCATTTCGTTAATTTATGATTTTTTTTTCTTTAGACATTGTTTTTCTCAAGAAGAGTCTTTGTAATTTTCGACTTATATATATATAATGAAAATTTTGTTTGGACATTTTTATCCTTCGATTCTTTTTTTATATATACTTAGTCCCATTAGACTCTTTTTATTATGAGACATTCTTTGCCCTTATACGAACCACAACGTTTGGTTCATATCAATTGGTGCAAGACATTTTTGTCCTTGTGTGAGCCTTTGCATGTGGCTCACATCATTAGCTCTAGGATATTTTTTTTCCTTGAACCCCCTTTTCTTTTGATATGGGGATCTAGGATGCTTCGAATGGTTATTCTCAAATTGAAGAATACCTTCATCAATAAATTCATTGTTTTGTGATGGCCTTTCCCACACGAATGGTCATCCTTTGATGCCAAAATTTTCTACTCCTAGAGGCAATATTACCCCCAAGGTGTATTGTGGTGTTTACCGTTTCTCGAAATCTAACCCTTGATATGGCTCAAGTTATCTTGGTTGGCCATTTTAAGTTCCCAAAGTGTTATGTTGTTAGTGCTAAGTTCTGCTACAGCAGGAACTTCAGAAAGTAACCTCTTTGTGATGTAAAATTTCTCATTTTTGATTCCTTCTTCGGCCAGGATTATGCTCGTTGAGACCATGTTTTTAGGCCAAGGACATAAACTTCTCTTTTCTCCTTCGGCCTCTTGACTCTTTTCATTTCCAAGTCCTTTTCTTGGGTCGACATTTCTTCCAGGAGATGAACTTGTTCTCTGTCAATTGTCTAGGCATTGACTCCTTCAGCTGCATTGACTATTAAGTCATCGAGCATCATTGAATCATACGACCTTAAGGCACTCAACTTTATTTTTTGAATCTCAATATCTTGGTTGAGTATTTGTTTATCTTGATACTCAACACTCAAGTCTCCTGAGTTGTTGTGGCTATCTTTGTCATCCTGGGACCATCCCGCTCGACCACTCCATATTAAGTTGATTATATTTATGCTAACCTTTGTTGGCTTTGAAATCATATTAACTTGTCCTCTTTGAGTCATCAGTCGACTTTTGTGCTTAATCGTTGCTCAATATCTCTAACTGGTCACTTCGCTGATTGTGACCATGTTGATGTCCACTTGTATAAGAACATGGTTGGGTTCGACTTCTTTCATCTGGCATACCATTCGATATGCCAATTTGCCTTCCCCCTCGCCTAACACCTTTGTCAGTGCCATCGACTCAAATTTAGTTGACTCGCAAAGGATTTTATTTTTCTCTTAATTTTTATTGAGAGTCAATCAGTTGATAAGCTCGATTGAGGGTCCCTTGGAGTAATGAGGCCTAATGTCAACTTCAACAATATTAGGTTTCCCAATGGATTGGCTCTCCTAATTCGTTTACTCGACATATGACCCTTTATCCGCTTGTCTCGAGGTTTATTTAGCACAAACTTCATGTTGCTGCCTCTTTGTCTCATTCTTTGATCCTTGTCCACGCATCGAATATGTGATTCGACTATCACCCTTTCGGTTAGCGGGCTTGAGCTCTTTTCTTATGCGCCTTCGAGACAGTATACTTGACTCGTACAAAGAATGGTGGTCTTTTAATTCCACATTCCCGTTTAGCTGTACGTTGTCATTTTATCCTAAGGAATTCCTCTGAGGCATACAACTTACATTTTCCGACACTTGAATTCCCTTTTGGGAACATCTCGTGTCGTTGGAACCTTTTTCAATTATCAAGGTGTTTTTCGAATGTTCTTCAAAGAGTGGGGGTTTCTCGAACCTTTCTTCCTAAAGTACCTTCGATGCTTAATTGAGTTGATCTTGACCTTTTGCAACATGTTCTTCATTGTTAGTCATCTTTTAAGGAGTTTCCTCATATGGGATGTTTAGTGGGGTGTCAATTTTTTGGCCATCAAAAGGAATTCACACTCGGCCTTGCCCCAAGCTCGGTAGGGGATTCTGGCATAAGGTTACCGAATTCCCTTCCTTTAAACCATCCCTTCACGTTTTTCTTTAGACCCCTTTCTTATGGGCCTTACTCGACCATCATCCAAAAGATTGTAGCAATCACCTTTGTCAACCTGTCGAACGTGGCCGATCCATCATTGGAATTTGGAGACTTCTCATGCCATAATCTTCCTTAAAAAGGATCATTATTTTTCTCTGAGGTTTTGGTATTTTCTTCCCCTTGAAGTGTGCTCCCACTGTGGTCACCAATCACTGTGTTGGTGGGAAAATTTTCTCCTTCCTCACGTTGTCCCAAGTATGGGTATCCTGAGGTATCGGGCTAGGTTCGGTACATACCTAAAAAAATAGGACTTTCTTGAGACTTCAAAGAGGAAAAATGAAAAAGATAACAAACATTGTTAATACAACTGAATGATAGCACAATACAAATGTCTCGCTTGATCCAGCTAAACAATTACAACGGAATGATAGCATAGCACAACTACTAGGTTCACCCCTTCTTAAACCGAATTACAGACTAGTTAAGCTACTTCTACTCCTAAGATAAACTTGATGTTGATGTTGGATCCTTTCTTCTTCTTCCTGCCTTTTTATATCAAGCCAAACAATTACAATGGCTATAACTCATTCTTCACGTTACTGGACAATTCCTTCCACTTTCTACTCCTTTTGTTGTTATAACCACTTTCTTATGCTGTGGTGTTGCCCATAGTGTAGTGCGTAGTGGCCTTGCCTGGCTTGCTTCATATAGATGGTGATTCACCTTTATTGTATGTCGGTTATCATGAAACGTGTCTTACCACTGACTTTGTCACATGTTCTTGCTTATGGCTCTATGTCTGGATCCATTAAAACCCTTGTGTCACCTCTCCATAGATGGATTTTTAGGATGGTGCCAACAAATATAAAAATAATTAGTGAGAAAACTATATGCCATTGGAAAGGTCTTGAAGTCTAGTTTTCAATGAAGAAAACGGAAAGTGAATTTAATTCCAAATGAATAAGATATGAGCGATTTAGTATGTGAGACACAAAAAGAAATTGAAGGGTCGGAGCCCGATCGATCCGGGCAGGTAGGTCCGATCGATGAGGGGAGGGGTAGCACAATCGATCGGGCCTCCTCCCAATCAATTGGCCCACCTGAATCATTTTTGGAAAGTCACTAAATTGTGAATTTCCCGCTTTGGGGGGCTTCTAAACACAATGAGAGTCTTTATGGGTTGATATAAGTGATTGCTTTAATCAAATTCGACTTAGAAATTCTAAAAACCAATTAAGGAGCAAGAGGAAGAGAAAAAGCTAAGTTTCACAAGGGATTTTGGAATTTTTGAAGAACTTGAAGCTTAGAAAAGAGATTTCAAGCAAAGAGGTAAGAACACCGATAACGTTATTTATTTATTTATTTCCAATCCCTTAGGATCTTAGAAGTGCTATAATTTCATTTTATGAAGGATTGTGATCATTTTACTTCAGTCTTGAATTTTCTAAACTCTTAGAGCCCTTGTTTTGCAGAGAATGATCACGTTTATAAGATTTTCTATAAGCTATGTTTTGTTTTCCAGGTTCTTAAGTTTATAGATATTTGATAATCTTTATTTTGAAATTGTTTCACCTGATCTACTTGTTTTCCTTGAAAATACCCATGTTTTGGCAAAGAAACTAGAATATTTGAAAAGGGATTTCTAGTTTGTGTTCATGTAAAATTGTATTTTGCAAAGAAAGGTATTGTTTTCATAAGATCTCTATGAGATTATAGTTTTTAACCAAAAAGTGTTGTTTCCAATGATTGTAAAAGAAGGAAAAGATTTATTAAGATTGATTCCATATTTGATCTACAATTTATAAACTAATGTTTTAAGCCTAATAAACATTGTTCCCATCATTTTTTAAAGATATTTTGTAGTTGTGTTTAGGTGGATCAAACATCTTCTTTATATTAATTTGTTTTGAATCAGATTATTGTTAAGAACTGTACTCAAGATAGTTATGTTTTGAAAAGAGAAATCATATAAAAAGAGTGATATTATTTGTGAATGAAGCCACCCTTTATCATCAAGGAGATTATTTGATGATACCCACCTCACTTGGTTTATGGTGCGAAATGTCAGCCCTCTCATCGGAGATTAAATTATTGAAGTGATCTCTCACTACTAGGGGTGAGATAGTAGTCTCCTCTCACTAGAGTATATGTATGATTGTATCAACTCTCTCATCGAGAATTAAATTAGTAAACTTATTAGCCCTTCTCACCGAGGAGTAAATGGTGTGTAGTGTATTAGCTCAGTGAACAGATTGACATGATTCTATATTGTTTCCATATAGTTACTGATTCCTTATTGTTATTGTTCTGGACTTGTCTCATATATCTGCTTTGATTTTTTAAACTATTTTTAGCATAGTATGGTTTAGAACTATATAGATTCATATTTTGCAAAGAACATGTAACTATCTATTTTGGATTTTTGAAATCGTGTTAAGTCTTGATCTAATGCTTCCTATAGTTTACATATTTTCTTATTGAGGATGTCAAACTTACCCTGAATTGATACCACAGATGATGAAGAGATCACAGAGTAGTAGCTCTAGATAGAAAAAATTAAAGGCCTAGATTGATTATAATTTATGCCATAAGACATTGAGATTTTTATTAATTGACTTTATTTTAGTTAGTTTATTTTAATTTATTTGAAGAGATGTAATAAAGTAGTAGATTTTAGTAGTTAAGTTTATTATTTGATTTTTAGTTGATTTATATTTATTGTTAGACTATAGGTTATTTAGATTAGAATGTTAGACGTACAGGTTTATGGATTATTGTTATGGATTATGGATTTTTATTAACATGTTAGACTTATGGGAATGAACTGGAATGGTTATAATAAATGATTTATTTCCGTTGCGTATGTGTGTAAATGTAAAGAAAAGAGGAAAATTTTTATAAGAAAATTAAATGCAAATCAGTCGTGAATGAAAGAAATTCGAATGTTATACTTTAAAATTCGTAAACCTATAGGTATGGGTTTTGGGGCACGTGAGGTGGGTTCCATCAATTAATTCCCTTGATGGGCATGGTGGCCTTATTATAGAAAATATTATTCTCTTACAGTTTCCTTCAAACTATAATGCCCTTGATGGGCATGGTGATCTTATAATGTATTTCTTTACAATAATCTAGTTCAAAATCATTATAAACAAAGATGCTTGACCCTCCTTAGCACATATTACATAATTTTTTTTTTTTTTTTTTAAAGAAAGAAAGATAAGAACATTGTTTATCAGAACAAATCGATGTACTATAACTTTTAAAAACATGGAACTAATCTTTGAAAATCCTTTTCTTCTTTAAAAATCATTGAAAACAAAACTCCTTAATCGAAAAACATTAATCATATAAAAATCTAACAGAAAATAAAGGAAATCAATATTTTTTTTGAAAAACATGATTTTCATGAATAATAAGAACCTATAAGATGCAGATCCGATGTAATACGTTTATGATTTCTAATAGAACAATAGACAAATCAATCTAACAACCTAACATATTTGAAAACAAAGAATATATCATATAGTTATTTTCATAAATCAAAATCCCTTTCAAAATAGATTTTATAAGAACATGAGAGACATAAAAAAAAGAAGTAAAACGTTCATAATTCATTGCAAAACAAAACCTAAAGAGTTCAAAAATGAAGCATAGATTATATGTATTCTTACAGAATCAGAAATACATTTTTTCAAAACAATGGTTCTAGGATTTAAAACAATCAAAACTGGAGTAAAACCTTCATGATTTCTCACAAAATAGAAAATAAATCATTCTAAGAACCTATAGAATTAAAAAAATGAAGCATAGCTTATATGTATTCTTACTTGTTTGTTTGAATTTGAAAATCGCTTAAAAATCCTTTCATTCTTCACCAAAATCCCAAGTTTTCCTCAAAACCCTACATTTCTCTTTTATCTTCCTCTTCTCGTTTGTTTTTTACATTTTTGTGTCGAATTAGGTCGGTTTCTAGAAAAGTCCCAATCCGATTTGGAAACTTCACTGTCGAAGAATTGCAAAATTTGAAAACTTTTCAAAATTGTTCATGTCTTTCCAATTAATCGGAGGGACTCCTGATCCATTGGGCTACTCGACCCCGATTGATTAGGCCTTTGTTCAATTGATCAAACTTGCCCAATTTTCTGAAATTTTTTCCACATCGTACTAAAATACTCATATTTTTCTCTAGAAAACTCCAATTCGCTCGCCGTTTATCGCATTGAAGACTAGACTTCCAGATCTTTTTGATGACATATAGGTTGCTAACTGATTCATTCTAATGTTGTACAAATTTATCTCTAAAGTTGATCAAGTTTATAAGTAATTAAATATGCATTTAAATCCTACTGAGTGTGTGTAAACATGTGCAGGATGTTACATTATATATTCGATATGTCGTTTTAAATACAAGTATTTGATTTGACACCCTTGTCCAAGGGAATTGTAGGGTACTACCCTGGTTTGGGGGAGATCTTATGCCATGTGTCTTGATCTTTACTGTTGTTAGCACATATTTGAAATCCACCAGTAAAAGGACACGTGGAAAGTAACGACATGTAAGCAAAACGATTACAATGGAAAGCCACGCTGGGCAGGATATGAAGTGCAAAGGAGGGTCCCACCAGTACCACGTTAAGGATACATGACCTAGTTAGTGAATAAAGTGGTCCACGATTTAAACTGAAAAACAGTTGGATAACGAACATGGAAGAGTAACTGTAGCATGTGGACAGACTCCTATAAATAAAGAGAAACAGTATTGCAAGGACGTCTCTCAATCATTATCAATAGATTCTACATCTTATTAGTAGTCGTAGCTTTAGGTTAGACTTAACAGTAGTTAACCCCTGTGGTGACTCGAATCTCTTGTCTAGAGTGATTCAATTACACCGTAGACCCAAATTCAACGAAATTCTTCCAGAAGAAAGCAGCGGCCAATCTGTGTAGTTTGTAGAACCAGATTCAACAAAGCTCTTCTAGAGAGAAGAGCATCGGTTATCTGATTCATTCACAAAACCAAATTCGATGAAGTGCTTCCAATAGAAGAGTAGCGAATAATCTGCATTTACTTGAAGGATCAGATTAACGAGGTCTTTCCTATTTTAAAAGGATAGACAACGGCTAATCTGTCATTTGAAGGTATCCCTATAACTAGCATTGTATTATGTATTTTTAATTCTAAATAAATTTTTCTTTACATTATCTGTACCGGGTGCCATTATTTAGTGTGAAAGTCCTCGGTCTAGAGGCATTACTGAACCCTAAACTCCTTTTGATAGTTCGAATTGGAAAGACTTACATACGTGTCAATTCCAAAATAAAAGAATTATTGTTGACCACAAACAACTGTTTGATCAAATACTTAAGATTTTAGCAATAACATACCATTGGACTTCATTAGTTTAAGTTTTTAAGTTATACTTTAAAAATATTTTTGTCGTTTACTTTACCCAATCAAGGGAAACGGCAAAAGAAAAAAAGCAAGCAACCCTTTCAAAATATGGTTCTTCCTTACATTAGAATCAAACAAGGAAAAAGAAAAAAGAAAAAGAAAAAAAGAAAGCAACCCTTTGAAACTGTCAAGATTCTCAAAAATAACTATATATATATATATATATATATATATATATATATATATA
>JAOXJP010018958.1:0-17398 GCA_025762735.1 Platanus orientalis | reverse complement strand
GTCCTAGTATGGACTACTAGCTTTGCTTGAAAAATTCTCGTCATAGTAAATGGGTTACTTGTGAGAAAAACCCACCACTGCTTCTTGGGAAAGAGCTCATAACATTTCTCTGCATGTTCAAACCAAGTCACCTTTCTAGTTCAAATTTTGGCACATCCCAATCCATAATTTTGAATGGCTTACCCAATATCGACCACTCTTCTTTCAGTACTTCATCTGCCGCATGATTTACTAACAGCTACCTCGTGACATCTGCTTAGCTTTGAACAACAAGCAATGCCACACTTCAATCTATCAAGTCTATGAAATGCTAGCTTTTGGCCATAGCTTAAACAACTATCAAGCTTAAGTAGTACTTTCATAGCACGGGTTACTTGTGAGAAAAACCCTTCCATAACTTCTCATGAAAGAGAGCAACAATATTTTTCTGTAAGTTCTATCAGTCATTGCTTAATAGACCGACCTATTAGCACTGACCTCAGTGATGTTTGCTTATTGGGACATAAACATGTGTTGCATTCACCCTCAAATCTTGTGTGTTATACCTACTTTAGCAAAGATTGGATTGCTATCACCTAGGCAAGGCACAACACCCGATCCTATGGGATTGCACCCTGGTTTTAAAGAGAGTCATTATAAATTCTTTCTTATACGTCCCCCTACCTTGACAATGTTAGGGAGAAAGCCATAGCCTATGTACCCATTGCTTTATGGATGCATAGCACTAACCTTCCTAAGTCCCATAGCTTTTCTAAAGAGAGCTCCCAAAATCTCTCTGTGAGTCATATAAAATACGACGTTTGCCTAAGTGGGACGAAAGTAATGTTGTAGATCGATCTAGTTATGTATCATGATCGATGTGAAGCCACACGTGTCTTCGAAAGTGACATTTAATGCATATGTACCATGATTGATGTAAAACCGAGCAGTTTTCAATCATGATTACATATATTTTTCCATAGCTTTTCCAAGGAGAGCTTCACTAACATCCCTTGATGAATCCCATTGACACTCTCAAGGACAGTCACAAAAAGACATCCAAGCAATCAAATTTACAAATGAATCAATGATCACTTAATACAGCAAATACAGAACATGTCAACGTTCAAATCTCATAAGAAACTTCAAATAATTCATACAACTCAATTCATCAAGCTATCTAAAAGAAAATACAAGTGCATAAGCCACCAAAATGGTTCATATGTTTACAGCTTTTGCATGATCACTTTCCGCAATGTTTTCAAGCAATTGTGCCCGACGTCAATGACTTACATATCTCCCGATGCAGCACATATGCTAATAGTAATACCCGAGAAGTTAGAGAAAATGTCAATTTCTTGCATATAACTCATGGATAGCTCACGTTTCCAAAACAAAGAAAGTCCCTTCCTCAGTGAATACCCACTTTTGAAAATCAGAATGAAGGAATTAACAAAACACCGAAAGAGTCTATTTTTAACCCAAGAAGGCATTTCAAAAGCAATTTTATTTTAAAACTTTGACCCAAAGTTAGAGACAAATTCAGCCCATCATTATTTTCATAGCTAAAATTGTTCTATATTTCAAGAACTATCCACCCAATATCCATGAGTTACATGCAAAGAAGAAACATGGTCTCTCCCAAATCAAAATTAAGGCACTTCCTTCTTTGATATATGTGGCGAAGCTAGCCACATATAACAAAAAGGGGCATCTGTTAGCACCCAAATTTTGACTTAAGTCAGTTGATAGAATAAGGACAGCATGACAACTTTAGGCATCAAGACCCTAAGCACCCTTGGTTTAGGAAGAGCAAACATGAAATCTAGGAAGTTAAGCATTCCCTCAAAAGTCTTTCTAGATATTTCAGTTGCAAATGGACCATCTAAAGCACTTTATTACAACCCAAATACACATTCTAGGTTAAACCCTAACTTTCACAAAAACACCAACAAGACTTTGAGGGTCCACATTTAAGAGCTCCATCAATGCTATATGCAATTTTTCTACCCTCTATAAGTCCTCCTTCAGTAAAGCATCACAGGTGGAAAAATTATCATTTTGTCATTTTGCCTTCAAAAGCCCAAAACTCATTATTTACCACTCAGATCATTGAATTTCTCTCACCTATATAAGCCTTATTTTCATGAAGCATCACAGGCAAAGAATCCTCATTTTCACATTTTTTGAACCCATGGACAAAAAATTACCATTTTACCCTTTTTACCTCTAATAAGTTACCCCTAGACCTTCAAAGGTTCCTTGAAGCTTTTTATCACTAGAATGGTGTAATTTTACATCCTATACATCCTTGCTTCTCCAAATTCTAAGAAGTTCATCATGGAACAGATATTGCACGAGACTAGCAATAGCCAATTTCTCAACTTATAATGACCCTGACCAAGAAATGACTGTTTGAAAAGCTCTCCAATCTCTAAATCTAGAAAGGTAGATTGATGTATCTCGGTCTTGGCCTTAGCTTCAAATCTTTAGGTATGAGAAAAGAGATTCAAAATCTCAAACCACTGTGAAATCTCAAATCGTCCCTAAGGGGTCAAAAAGCTATTTAGCTTCATTTCACTTATATGGAACCAGCAGGATCTCCGGATATCCAAATCAAGATTAATCGGTGTCCATCTCTCTAGAATCATGAGGCCTTCAAAAAATCTTCTCAAGAACATGAGCTTTCATGGAACTTATCTATTCAGATTCCCTTAAATACTCCAAAAAGAGTAACAAATTAGGACAAAAAATCAGGTGCTCAACCGAATCCTTGGAGTTCACCTAAACTCAAAAACTCAGCGACTATCCCACAATAATTTCAAGACCTCTATAGTATCAAATTTTCATGGGATTATAGAAACCCTGTATTCCTAACCATCATTTCTGCTCAAGCTAGAATAAAGCACTTTTTGTTTGTATTTGGCACACGGAATGCCCTCAGAAATTCTCCTAGACTCGAAATGCAACAATGGCAGGCCCATTTTCTTAATTTCACCCTTGCCCTCAAAATATCATTTCATAAACTCGAGCATCGGAGAATGTCTAGTAGCTCAATTCCACCACAGCCTTTAGGTAACTATGGAAACTTTATCTCTCTAAGTGACCCAACTTCGAAAATCCCTCCGTAACTGCTTGAGAATCCAGTGGTCAGTTTGTCAGTTCTTGTAGCTCTAGGACTCTTCAAGCTTCAAATCCCCCCTCCAAACATGACTCATGGTAGATACCTACCAAAAATACGGGAGCATCCCTAGTAAAAACCTCTCTAACTACCTTAAAAAGGGTTTTTGACCTAGTTTTCTACTCAAGCCTCATAATTCAGCATAGTCAGAGGCTGTGGATCACTTAGACTAGGGGGCCATCTTTCATTTGAGTATTTCTAGGATCAATTTTACCATCTTACCCTTTCAAAATCCATTTAAGAGCTTTTTAGGTCAAAAAACCCTGATTTCACCCCTTATCCTTCGCATAATTTAGTTCTGACTCGTCCATTGCTACCAAAATATTCGTGACCCCAAAAATAGACATTGAATTTGCCATGTTTTGATCCCAGGAGTACACAGGAGTGGACGACACAATGAAGGTTGGAAAATGTCAAAAGCATTTAATGCAGAATAATGAGCTAAGACTTTTAAACTTTAGCTCATTAATGGCATTTAATGCATTCACACCTTAAGGCCAAAATTGCTAACCCTTGGATTGGAACCTCCCTAAGTGCACCCTCAACCCTCATTTTTAGATTAGATCTTTGAATTTCAAATCCCTACTGCACCCCTCATGTCCCCCCGAAGAGCATCTTTATGCTCTCCCTTGATATTTGCAATCAACCACCATATATCAAAGTGCATCCAAATCCACCCATTTATCCACCTCAACAATCCATGCCAACTAGCACACCCTCATCCTCACCCTCCATCCAAAAGATCTAAACCCATCTCAGCCCCTCCCTTGTCCATGTCACCTAGCACAAATCTCTCTAATCCTAGCCACCCATCCTAAACTAATCCTAGCCCTATACCTCAATTTAGCTAACCTAATCCAAAACCTCATAGATATTACTAGATTCAATCCTCACCCTCCACCACACCTAAATTGGGGATATAAATAGTCCCAATTTCGTGGACACATGGGTTGGAAACCAAAAAACCCTAAGGAGAGAAGAGAAGAAGAAGAAGAAAGTAAGAAAAAGCTCGGATTTTCAAATCCTAAGCCTTATTTGGTTCAAGGTAAGCCTAAAACCTTTACTAGTTTAGTTCCTCTACATTCACATGAGTCTTATTTATGTTGTTATGTTGTTTAAACTTGTTGTCTAAGCTGCTTCAATTCAAGTTACATAGTAGAGGTTCAACAACCTCTACTTGCTTTAGTTCTAGGGTATGTTGTAGAATTTATTGTTATTTTTGTATAACTCATTTGAGGCTAAATTTTTATTATGTTATTCTCAATACATGTATCTAGTTCTCTATTTAATTTTATGATTTTCTAAGCTATGGAAGGCCTCGAGATGGCCCCCCAAATAGACCTCAAAATCTGGGTCTTATGTGACCTAGTTTAGTTCATTCTTTGTTAAATTTTGTATGATTTTTGTATGCATGATCTTGAGCCAAATTTTTTATATGTTATTTCCCTATCAACCACCTACTAGCATACATAATTTTAGAATTTTCTCAAAACCCTAAGGGTCCAAAATTTGGGGAATCCAACTATTGGATTTGCTCCCAATAACTAACGCCTAAATTTTATGGAAATAAAATTCAGGCATTAAACAAATAGGTGTTATGGGAACAATTAGGCATTGAGATTTGGGACAAACCCCAGGGAGCCCTGATTTTCCCTAAACCTGTCCCTAGGCATCCACAACCCTCTGAAGTCCAATCCTATGCTTAAGCACCTTTGTGGACCCATATTTTCTCTCCCATTGCCTGAATTTAATTTCAGGTGTTAAGAGTGGATTTTAGGCATTAAGCTTATGGTACAAATCAGATTTTCTAAAATTAGTCAAGTATGTACATGACCTAGGTCTAGTTTGAAGACTTAGGAGAATCCTAGCCCTCTGAGCCCCACATGTGTGGCCCAAAAACAAAGGCTGGTAGTTGGCCCTAGCACCTAATGCCTGAATTTACCCTAAATTAAATTCAGGCATCAGACTAAAAGTAAACCTACGTAGGATGACCACTCTACCCTCTTTTGAAGGACAAATATTTCCCCTTAGGGGTACCTCACCTTCAGGGCTTGGCTTCCCCCACTTTAGGAATTAATCTGATACCCTTCTAATAATGTCTTATTGCCCTGGGACCCACACACATGCTAAAAATACTTAGGCCAAGTGGGTAAGTCAGTCAACCTCTAACGGCTGAAAGTTCAGGTGTTAGCTTTAAAAACCAAGCATTAAGCCTGTGTCAGATGACCAAGTAGCCCTCTTTGGGAGAGCATATCCCCACGTATATAAAGGCCATGACCCCTAGGTTTACACAATGTGACCCTAGAAAACACCCTCTAACTTAATCCAGGGTCCCACAGCATGGAACCCACTAAATCACCTTAAAAGACCACATCAAAATGTTGATTTGGTTAGCTTTCAATGCTTGAATTTCACCTTGAATTAAATTCAGGTGTTGAATAAATAAGCGTTGAGTTAAAATTCAAGCGTTAAACTTAAAACAAAGAAAAATAAAACATTTTTTCTTTCTCCCCTTTTGTGTCAGGGTTAAGTCCAACCCTAAAAGATTAGTCAATGAACACTTTGGAGGGGTCCACCATCCCTCTAAAAGTCACAACCATGAGGGGCTCTCCTGTAATTAAAATAGTTTGATTTAAAAGATAGTTTTTAGATTTTCCATAAACCAACGCCTGAATTTCCCGTGAATTAAATTCGGGCGTTGGAAGTAAATTCAAGCAATAAGCATGAGAAAATAAAAAATAGCAAATCCTAGAATTTACAAGCATAGACTTTAGCATACTTCAAGATATGTATGAATACGAGAAGCTGTCCTAAAAAGACAAGTATTTGGAGTGCCTAACATCTTCCCCAAATGCAACTAAATAACTTACCCTCAATCTCAAGGACTTAGACTAGTTTCAGGAGTTAAACCCATAGACCTATGGGTCTAGACTCCTACTCTTCCTCAAAGAAGAGGACCTTTGTTCAACTCTGTCGGTTAAAACCCCGAGTTGGTGGCAACTCCCAGAAAAGCCTAATCCCAAAACCTGAGGGGATAGCAACCTTCCACACACTGGCATCGCATGCCGAAGAGTGGGCCTGGAAAGCATGGGTGGGTGGGGGAATCCAAACCCCCCGGACCCCGACGTCCACACCATGTAAAAAGTTTGTTACAAGAATTTGTACATCTAGAGTGCCAGCATATCTACCCTTTGATCAAGCCTAGATCTAGTGAAATTTGTTTTTCAACAAAAGTGCTGAAAAATCAATCATAAGATGGCACGTAATACCTACTAATAAACAACATCAAAGTAAAATGTTAACGATCCTGTTTAGTGGGTAATTTAGGATAATTAAGATGTTATTAGAAGTATTAAATGTCGTGTTAGGATTGGTTTTTAGCATTTTTTTTTTTTTTTTTGCTGAAAATTCAATTTCAGCTGTTCCAGACTCCCTTTGACCTCAAATTCTAAGCTAACATAGCTCCTTGGCCAACTGTATTATTAGGGATTCTCATGGGAATCTTGTTGTAACACCATAAATTTTCAGCTACTTTTGAGGATATGGCTGTAGTCCTAATTGCAAAATATGGCCTTCTCGTCTCTAAAGCCCATGGTCTCAAGCATATTTTTGGTAGAACAAGAAGAAAATGTTGTTATCAAACTTAGACTTACATAACATATGATTTAAAAATTTGACTTAACACATGTAAGACTATACTTGGACCTTACAACGTACATGTACTTTATAATAGGGAATGAAATTGATAAGACACAAATATATATTACATTAATAATCTCCCTCTTTATCAATTCTATTATGAAGCCTTTATACAGCTCAAAAGTACATGACAACATATGAAACTCCCCCTCAAAATGTAATAGAATTCCTTCATACCTATGTCATAGTTAAAAAAAAATACCTTTCTTAAAAAGGCCATTAACTTATAAAGCACATAGCAATGTGACCTATAGCTAGTAAGTAATTAAGAGAATATACTATTTTAAGCAATCAAGAGATATATATCAATTTAGCACAAAAGACATATATACCATTTTAAGTAGAATTATGTTGAAATTATGCTTTAAGAAATATTTATTTCCTTGGCTTATACTCATTAGCATATATCAATATCTCCCGCTTAAGGTGAAAATTCAATACCAAGATCAATACCAATCTCTCCCCTTTTTTGCCATGAATTGACAAAGGATGGGAAGCCACAAGAGAAGAAACTATAACACTGTGGGCCTCGGTTTTTGCACAATAGGTGGGCCTCTTAAAAAAGGGGTCAACTCATCGTGGGCCTCACCCATGATGTCTTGGAGTCACCACCAGCCCTTTTAAAGATGTGACTAAACATCTATTTAAAATAATTTTTTTATTTATTTGAAATATCAGACTCCAATTTAAACTAGTCAACTCAGAGGTTTCTTAGGTAATTGGTTCGGTTATGGACCAAGGAAGGTGTTACACACCCTGGTCCATCCGCTTTTATGGTTAACTACTTAAAACTGGTTTAAAATTAGGGTCAAATTTATACATATGGTATATGAGAGGTTTCTGATGTTGAAAGTTGTGTGTTGTCATGCTTGTACAAGTGAGTTATCCTTTTAATTATTGCACGTAGGTGATCACGTATACAAAACATGTTACCTAATTTTAATTAACAATAACCATCTACTTAACTTGCTACGTAATAAATAAACAAAAATGAAAGAAAAAAAAACATACCTTAAGCCGCTTCCAAGTAACCAAATGAAACATGAGAATTAGTGCATAATACATGAATACAAGATACAAGCTAAAACCATACGTAACACTATCAAGAAATAAATAATAATAATAGTAATAATAATAATAATAATTAAATAAGCGATATGAGAGAAATGACCAGCTCACTTGGGTCGGGTTGACTCAGTTAGATTTTGGGCTGATTTTACACCATGTTTGATTTTGATTAATAGCCCAGCCCTTTGAAACAATCACACAAGACTTTGTTATTAATTCAATATAAGGACAAATATAGGCAATGGGATTCATATACAATGACTACAAACAAATCTGTATATATGAAAGGTATGTTGGGTTTTATATATTGAACTCATTATTGGTATTGAAGTTGAACCAAGAAATTAAACCAACAAAACACCATCACTATCTCACATCGGTACCATACCCAACCTGTCAAAAATAAGGAGTGAACCATAATAGGATAGTTCAGGAACTGCAGTATACCCCCCAAGTATCTTGAGTTTGAAACAATTCAATGTCCGGCTATGAAATACTATGCCATTACCAGTTAACATATGACATAATGGTTGGAAATAGTGAATCATCATAAAAATACTTTGGTAAATAATATTGGGAGGTACCTTTTATAATCATCAAAATACCCTTGTCATTAGGCATCGTGTCACATGTTGGGAAGACTATTCATCTAAAAGGAGTAGACAGACATTGGGTTTATATCTATCCATTCAGAGTGGACACCAAAGAGGGCATGACAGTGGGCTAAGATGACATGATACACTTATTTTAAAGGAATATCATTATGGCTCCTTAATCAACCAAAACCTCATCTTACCTTAAAATTATCTTATAAATGAGAAAGGACAATCGTTTGGTTCTGTGAAAGAGTTTAAATATGTTCTTTCAAGTCTTGATTATGAAACCTACAGAACACAATATCTATCACTCAACATTTTGGGATCCAAGTCAACGGATTTTCCTATTTGTCATCAGGTGAACTATAAGTGTGATCATACATGAGGTATAATACACCCCAGGAGCCCTTTATGATAATTTATATATATATTCCACCAACGACATGAATGCAATATCTTCAATACTTGAACAACTTGTAATTACATTCCAAAAATATCCAACATAAGTGCAACCTACATATGATTGGTTCACCGTATATATTGTCTATCATGTAGGATTCAACCTTGCACAGTACCCTACCCACACTCATGATTCAACCCAAATGATACCTATCACGACTTACCCCTTTTAGAAGGCTATGGGATTCCAACTATCCCATACCCAATAGTCATGTTGACTATAAGAAACTAACAAAAACAATGCAGTCACCAAATACATCATAAGGTTCAATTCCAAGATTGAATTCACCATACAAATTGAGCTGACACAAGGATCTTGCTAAAGCATGTGAAGAAATAAGTATATAAAACAAAAGATGTTTTTATATTAATTGATTCAATGGAATGGTGACAAATATGTGTATGTGAATATGATTAAAATGCAGTAAATAGTAAACATGAATGATGAAATTGACAAAATATGGCAAAGCCTATTTTAATGGAGGTAAAACTAACAAGTGATTCAAATAAAGAATGGAGATATGAACGAATATTAGGAAGTGAATAAGAAAAAATTTCAACCACAAAAATGCTAATAAAACATGATGCAAGACATGGAAGTGGCTATTCAAGATATGTAAACATAAGACCACAGTTAAATAAATCTAGAGAAAAAGAAAATTGAGAGGAGAGAGTACCTCCTCTAATGTGGCACTCATAGGGTGGAAATTCTTTTGAGGTTGAGCAGCACATTTTCTTATTATTACCTATGTGTTGAGCTAGAGAAAGAGAGGGCTATTGCGTGTATATAAGAAGAGGAGCATTAAGACAAAAGAGAGGGCCAGAGAGAGAGGTAAAGAGAGAGAATGGGACCATGTCAGAGTTCAAAGAGAGAGAGATGGGGTTCTTTCCAATGAGCACTAGCCTCCCTTTGTGTGCCTAGAAATTGTTTTTTACAATAAGTGAATTTCTTGGTATAAGATGAGATAGAAAGATGATTCTATACAGATTTGGTGGCAACTAAATAGGTAAGGTTGAGAGAGTTAAGGTTGTTAGACGGCTAGAATAGGAAAAGTCTAAGAGGGTTGGGTTAGATAGTGCAAATAATTAAGGATCAAGTCATAGAAGGAAAGTGGGTCTACTCGGCCAGCCATATATAGTCCTAAATAAATAAATATTAAAGTTAATGAATGTAGGTCTACCCTTACATGGTGCATCCTACTTTGATTTTGAGTTGTTCTCTTTCCTTTTTTCTATAAGATCAAGTCCTATTATAGAAAAAGTTCCATTATAGAAAGGAAGGAATTGAGGTAGCTGATTGGTGGCAAGATAAGATTAACTTTAAGAAGATATGTTTATAAGAGGTTAAGTTAGTAT
This sequence comes from Platanus orientalis, assembly GCA_025762735.1. Classification (NCBI taxonomy): domain Eukaryota; kingdom Viridiplantae; phylum Streptophyta; class Magnoliopsida; order Proteales; family Platanaceae; genus Platanus; species Platanus orientalis. The sequence continues at coordinate 7,060 of JAOXJP010018958.1, read as the reverse complement.
CAAGGGTGATGGAGAGGGTTTTATCATTCTAAGAAATGGGTGACTATGATGGTGTTTAGACAGAATAAGTAAGGTATCAAGGGTGACGATTAAAAGAACACATGCCAAAATGATTGAGACAAGTAAGATAATGTGGGGCCCACTTTTTTGGTGGCATTGAGGGGACTAGAATGTTGGAAGAACAAAAAGGGAAAAGCTAGGTATGCTTGTTGTTTTTATTTTTAATTTTTTAGGTATTTAGAAAAGGAAGGGAGCAAGAGAGGTGGACATCCAACAACCTTCCTCTCTATCCCATTCCATTTTTGGATCTTAGTACCTAAACAAACACCCCCATTACTCATTTTCCATCTAGGTTCAATTATTTGGCTTAGATTGTAGGTTTGAGTCTATCCAATTTAGGAATATTAGTGGTCCCCCTTCTTAGTCCAGAAACAGAAAAGATATCATTTTTAATAGATATTTTGGGTTATAGATTTAGGCCGTTCAGTCATGGATTTGGGTTGGGCTTATGGGTATGAAATTGGGCCAGTCCTATGTTGGGCTTAGGTCATTACACTTTATGGTGTACCATAATCCAGTACATTGGCACAAAGTTCCTTTATTCCAAAATTTGGAAACTTTGATCAACACTCCACTTTGGCTAAATCGACTTATTTGATTGTTATGGTGGCATCCAAGTTTTTACTTGATATTTCAGAATACATGATCGGATGGTCATGATTCAATATAGTGTGATAAAGAGTTTAGAAATAGTTTTTGAGGGTTACTGATGGTATCCTAAGATTTTGAAGTATGCAGGATCCATATATGGCACTTGATTGGCCATTTAATGTGAGTCTTGCTCAGAATTTAGAAGAAGCTGAATTAAGAGATGAGATTCACCGAAACTTGATACAACGGATTTTGATGATCAAATAGTCTGTTTTAAAGTTTTGGAACATTTTAAACTCATCTATGATGTTATATTGATCATCTAGGGTGTGTGTTGATAAGATTTTGAAATACTCTAAATGGAGGTCCACAATTCATTGAAACATGATATGATAGAATTTAATGATCAAACACTCTATTTGTAGGTTTTTTACCATTCTGGACACATCCATGACACTTGATTGGTTGTTTGATGCTTGTACGACAAGATTCATTGGTCCACCTTTGATGAGGAGTAAAATCATAATTTCTAAGGTAGATGTAACCAAACTTAGGATAACAATTCAGAAAACTACAAGATTGAAAATAAAGATAAGAAGATGAAAAAAGAAAATCCTACAAAGATCTTAGGAAAAAATCTTGGGTTTAGAGTGTTAAATTAGAAAATAACATGAATGACCTAAAAATGGAAATTTGTCTAATCACTTTGGTTTCTGAGGATACCTAAGGACTATTCTAAAGAACTGGTGCTGACCATTGAGACAAACCTGTGGTCCCTTGGCCAAAATTGGGTGCTAACAAACACCCTCCGAAATCTATGCAAGTAGTATGCAAATAAAATATTACTACTAAGCACACAAGGTACAAAGAAAGACATCCACATAAAAGAAATATATCAATGAATAAACACATGCAGTGGATAGCAAAAAGAGGTTTTTTCTTAAAAATGTAATTGATTACAATGCAATGATCTATAAAAGTATGTGCAAATATATGGTAAAAAAATAAATAAGAAAATACATCAAAAGCCAAAACATAATCAAAGCTAGTTTGGATGTCAACATAAAACATCATTTATCTTAGGAATTCTAGGTCCTTGAATAGTCAGTTCCCTTGCCTATAATCTTGGCTGAGTTCCCATCTCCAAAGGTCACGCTGACTTTGTGGCCTTCAACAAAGCGACAGAACTGAGATTTGTCACCAGTCATGTTCTTTAAGCACCGACTATCAAGGTAACACTTTGATTAGTTGGCAGCCCTAAGGTCAAATGAGGCATTTAATATTACCTTTCTTCACCCATACTTGATTTTGAAGAGCAATCTTATTTTCCTTAATTTTCTTTTTCTTTTGAAGGTTCAAAATCTCAATTTTCTTAAATAATTCATTTTCCTTACCTTTTTTTTCTTATTCTTTTCTCTTAAGAACTTAAGATTGTTGATGTTTCCAATCATTTAATTTCTTCTCACACTCAAATTTCATGTGCCCTTTGTATTTAAAATAAAAACATGTAACAATAAGAGCTTTGGAACTTAAGGCATGAAATTTTTATGCATGAGGGACATCCTTAGCTTTACCTTTTTGGACTAGAGCCTTACCTTTATTAGTGGTAGTCTGAGGCCCAACATAAGGTTTTTACTTAGAAGTCTCTCTTGGATTTGAAGATTCATTTTCATAGCCAAGACCAATGACATTTCCTTTCTTCCTTCCCATTTTAACATGATTTCAAATTTATCATCACATTGGGAAATCATCTTAAGAGAATTTCTATTTTGATCTTCTAAGATTTGAATTATACTTTCAAGTTCTTGTATTTTCCTTAGAAGATTTACATTTGACTCAGGTAAATTTTTTTTTCCATCTAATTCCTTAGAGTTTGATTGGGTTCATTCATATTTGTTTCTAAAGAATTAGATTTTTCTTTAACTCTTTATTTTTATTTTCAAGCTTGGTATTTGCCTTTGTAAGGCAAATACTCTCAATGTAGAGTTTATCAAATGCTTGTTGGATGTCTTCAACATCCTCACCATCATCAACACTGCTAGAATATTCTTCAAAAGTATCAGATGGTTTCATAGGGATGACTATCAATGCTCTAACACCAAGGGGAGTGTCATCTTCACTGCATGAAGATTCATCACCCAAGGCATTGGAGTCATCATCCCATGTGGCTGTCATGGCCTTGTTCTTGGATTTCTTTTTCCTATTTTCATAGTTGGCAGCCATGTGGCCTTAGCTTTTACACTCATAGCATTGAATTTCATCTTTATATTTATCTCTTCTTTTTGAGTTTTCTCCCAATTTCTTATCAAGAAGATAACTCTTCTTGAAATCTCTTAAGTTTTTCTTAAAAAAATTCTTGAATCTCCTAACTGAATTCCAAAGATACCGATATCTGAATGATCCTAGAGGGGGGTGAATAGGATCAGGCCAATTCTTTTTGAACTTATTTAACTCTTAAACCAAAATTTAATTTATTTTTAAGTTCATTAAAGTTTTTAACTTAATTTTACACTATGAACCTATTATAAACCACAAGGCTCCATCATACATTATAGTGTTACCTATAGCATAGCAGGAGTAGGGCTAATAGATTCGTTAACCAAATTTGAACTTTAACTTTCACTTTAAATTAATATCACTTTGCACACAATTATTAGTTAATGAAAATGTGTAAGTATGCAAATTAGAGACTAGAAAGGACAAATAAAACAACCACACAAATGAACATTGTCTTCTATAGTGGTTCGGTACTTCGAGCCTACATCCACTTTTAAACTGGCTCACCTTGAGTCTCTTTAATTTTATATTAATAGTTGTCCTAAACTAGTATAGTTAGAATTAATAAAACCTAAAATTACTTGCAAGTTCTAGAGAATCCACTCCCTTGAAAGTATGCTCTTAGTGGCTCCAATGAGTGTGTTTCACACTTGGCTCCAGCAAGGGTTGTGAGAATCCACCTTTAATGACTTTGACAAAGGCTATGAACTTTGATTGAAGTGATGGAATTGCTTCTGTTCTGGGTTGCCTCCTTATAGGCTAATTTGACAATAAAAAATCACTAATTTTATTGAAGTGAAAGTATAACTATATGGATAGCTCTCCAAAGCTTCCTACAAAAATAACTAATAGTTTGGGAAGTTCTCACATGACCTTGGCAAGGATTTACCTCTAAAAAAATGCAAAAGATTAAAGGCCAATGCAAATTTAACTCATACGCACAAGACTTCACAAAATTGGCTTGATTTCAATAAGGATTTGATTAAGAATTCAAGCATTCAAGGTGTCAAGCCAATGGGGTTTAATCCCCTATTTATAGAGTAGAAAAACACTTTTGGAATGCTCCAATGTCTCTTTTCCAATTGTAAAAAATCTAGCAATTTGGAAAAGATACAAGATTTATTTGTTCAATTTCGTTCCTTAGGATCGATCCTAGAACACCTGGGATCGATCATGGGTGTTTTCTAAGTAGGACCAGAATTTTATCATTCTAGGATCGATCCTAGAATTTCTAGGATCAATCTTGGACTTTTAGAATTTGCTCCAAGACTTCTAGAACTTGCTCCAACTTCTAGATTTTGTCTCCTAGCAACTATAAGTCCTCAAATTAGTTTATATATTTACTATTTTAACTTAATTTAAGAGCAATTTTGTTCCTTCAATGGTTCAATCATTATGGAACCTTCTCATGGTTTAGGCAACTCATTTCTAGGCCATTTAAGTCCATCTATGGTTAAGTCCTTACCAAAACACTCACTTACCACTTACCAACCTTTACCAAATTTACCTTTGAGCATAGGCTTGGCTTCTTGAGGTGAGTTTAAACTGGAGCTTGAGACTTCTTGAGTTTTTTAATGGAGCTTGTCTTTGATGCTTGTGATATTCTGGATTTCTTAACTTGAAGCTTCTTCCACCTTGTCTTGGACTTACATAAATTATAAATGTACACATTACAACTCTTGTAAGACCATAGCAAAAATGTATTTACACAAGTTTTGGAATGGATTGACATTACATAATTTATACCTATCACTAACTATAAGAGTGAAGTCTTCAACATTGCTAGGTTTATCATCTACCTTAAGAGTATATTCTTCTTTTTGAGAGGTTTGATTTTTAGTTCAGAAGTTTGAAGAGTACCTATTAATTCTTCTACTTTAATAGTTTCAATGTCTTTTCTCTCTTTAATGGTTGTTACCTTGGGATAGAATCTCACAAGGAGACCTAACGATTTTCCTAACTACCTTCAAGTCAGGCATTGCCTCACCTAGACCCCACATTGAGTTAACAATTTCTTTGAGTATGGTGTAGAAATCAATGAAATTTTTATTTTCATTTATCCTAATAGTACGCATTACAAGCTACCTTTTCACTATTACTCCACTTGCTACTATCCTTATCAGGAGTAGACCATCTGGTGACAATTAAGTTCTAAATGCTTACATCATGTGCCTTAAGAAAGATCCTCATCTGAGCCCTCCAATAGGCATAGTTTGTACCATCAAAGTAAGGTGGTCACGAAGTGGACAATCATTCCTCTCTGGTTGCTATTTCAGATATTGAAGCAATCTTTAACTCGAGTTTTCAAAATCAAATGAGCAACCCACTCTGATACAAATTTAAATCCCGGCTTCGATATCCGAATTGATCCTATAGGGGGTGAATAAGATCTTTTTAAAGAATTTCACAAATTTGCATATTCACATGAACCTGCTAATGATTTAAGATATTCAAGAGGTGCAATAATCACAATAATAGAAGTAAATCAACCAATCAAGCACAATCACAATAAGGTATGAGGTTTATAGTGGTTTTACGACCCTCTGGTTTGTATTCCACTCTTAGAAAGCTCTTCCTTGAGTGTGATAATTTTTTATTAGATTATCCCACACATATAATCATTACAAGAAACCAACAAAACTTAAATCCCACTTATAAGTTCCAAAATTCCCTAAATGCCTCATTCGCTTGTGATCTGCACCCAAGGACCCCGACGGATGCTTTAATGTCCAGTGACTAAGATGGACATGTACAAGTTTGTGTGTGAAGATTTCATAGTTGAAGCATAAACCTCTTAGTAGGTTGATATGTTAATATTACTCAGTTGATGATGAGAATTCCTTTTAAAGGTATAGGAAATTTTACTATTCTAAAACACTCTCCAAGCTTTACAATAGGTGCAACTTTTGGTTAGAAAAGCTTAGTTACATGACCTTGTATAAGATTTACAAGTAATAGGGGATACAAGGTCGTTTGGATGTGGTTTCCCCTTAAATATTTAAATACTTGCCAAATTTTATTCTTTTTTTATTACGTTAGAAGTTGGAGGGACATTAAAATCCAAACATAGAAGGTCCCTAATGGTTCTTTGAAATAGTAAAAATATAGCCATTGTGCGCGTTTGATCTAGGAAATATTTTCACGATCTGCACTGTTCAATCGATCTAAACTCTTTGATCAATCAAACCTCATTTCAATCGATTCAATGTATTCGAGTGTAGAACTTCAGTTATTCTATTCGATTGATCCAAGCTCCTTTGATCGATCAAATGTGTCTAAGTTTCCAATGAAATATTCTTTTCGATTGATCTAACCTCTTTTGATTGATAAAATTTGTTGGAGTTTCAAATTACACATTTTGTTCAATCAATAGAGGCACCTTTGATCGATCGAACTTACTTTGATTGATTGAACTTGTCAATTCAATATTAATTTAACTTTTTAATCACAATATTTCATGGTAACTCTCTAGGTACCACCTAAGGTTCATGGAGAAAATTACTATGATCCACCTAAGGTCATTTTCATTGGTTTCACCCATGAACACTTGCCATTTTATCATCCAACCCTTTGAGTAATACTACCAATAGAGCATACGAGTTGGCTCCTTAAGGTATCTTGCTTGGGAGCTTGGGACTTCTTAAGATCTTCATATGAATTTTTACTCTCTTTAATTTGCAGTCCTTCCTCATCTGGGCTTGTGCAATATGTCTCTTGAGCTTCTACCTATATATATATATATATATGAGTCTGTAAAAGTTTGCAATTAAACTCTAGAAGTAAATAACATCTTTATGAAAATAGGTCAAGAACAAATCAAGAAAGTAGTAATATATGGAGAAGGCTAACTAAATGTTTTACATAATTTAGTATGTTTTTGGATAAGAAACATGTTTATTATCATTAGGAAAGAGATAATACTTTCGATTGATCGAATGTGTTGGAGTTTCAAATTGCACATTTTGTTCGAAAAATAGAGGCACCTTTGATCGATCGAACTTATTTTGATCGATTGAACTTACATTGCTTGATTGAACTTGTTAGTTCAATATTAATTTAACTTTTTAATCACAATCTTTCAAGGTAACTCTCTAGGTACCACCTAAGGTTCATGGGGAAAATTACTATGATC
>JAOXJP010018948.1:0-17398 GCA_025762735.1 Platanus orientalis | reverse complement strand
GGACTCTAGAATTTCATGCCTATATAAAGGTATAACTTTGACTCATAAATTCTTTTCACATTTTTGTTAGCACCTTTTTAAAGTTGCTCTAACATTTAGATCAGCATATGTGCATTTAAGTGATCCATGTGTGTATAAAATTTTAGTGACAAGTGTTAGCATTTTAAGTGTGACACGTGCACAGTAATACATGTGTCATGGTGCGGGGTATTACAACTTTTAAGGGCATTCTACATGTCAAGTATAGACGAAAAGTGTTTTTTCTCGGCTTAGGCAGAAATGATGGTTTGGGCCACAGGGTTTCTATAATTTAGTATGAATCCGATAGTTTGAGGCTCTGAATTTACAGTGGGGTGGCCGCTGACTAACTAAATTTCTGATTTTAGATGAATTTTTGGGAGTTGGTTGAGAACCTAATTTTTAGACATGATTTGTTGCTCTTCTTGGAGTATTTGAGGGAATTTGAGCAGATAAGTCTCACAAAAGTTTGCACTCCTTAGACTGTTTTTTGAAGGGCTCACGATTCTGGAGAGATAGACACCGATTGATCCTGATTTGGAGGTTTGAAGAATATTCTAGCTCTATATGAGAAAAATGCGACAAAATAACTTTTTAACCTCTTGAGGAAGATTTGAGATTTCACAGAGGTTTGAGATTTTGAAGTTCTGTTCTTAGACCTAAAGATTTGAAGTTAAGGTTGAGACCGAGACATAAGAATTGACCTTTCTGGATTCGGAGATCAGATGAACCTCTGAGAGCTTTTGTAGGGGTTATTTCTTGGTCAGGGTTGTCATAAATTAAGAAATTGGTTGTTGCCAGTCTCGAGCAATGTCTGTTTTGTGATGAGTTCCTAGGAGTAGGGAGACTTAGGGATGCATAGGATCTGAAATTACATCATTAGGACAACAGGAGAGGCTTTAGGGATCCTTTGAAGGTCTAAGGGTAAATGCTTTGAGGTGAAAATGGTAAAATGATAATTTTTCACCCCCGTGTCAAAAAAAGTAAAAATGAGAATTCTTCGCCTATGATGCTTCACGACAAGAAGGCTTATATAGGCAGAAGAAATTCAGTGATCTGAGTGGTAGATAATGAGTTATGGACTTTTGAAGGCAAAAAGGCAAAATGGTCATTTTTTCATCTGTGATGCTTTGCTGGAGAAAGACTTACAGAAGGTGGAAAACTTGCTGATGATATGGATAGGGTTTTAAAATGTGGACCCTCAAAGTCTTGTTGATGTTTTTTGTGAGAGATTAGGGTTTGTCCTGAAATGGTGCATTTTGGGCTGTAATAAGGTGCTTTGATTGGTTCATTCAAGACTGGAGCATCCGAGAAGACCTCTTTGGGAATGTCTAACCTCTTAGAGTCCAGGTTTACTCTTCCTAAGCTAGGGGTGCTTAGAGTCTTGATGCCTAAATGTTGTTGTGCTGTCCTTATGCTATCAAATGACCTGAGTCAAAATTTAGGTGCTGACAGTATGTATTTCCTAAAGATCTTGTTGGCTTATCACCTAAGAAGGAGATTGATTTTGTAATTGAGTTAGTGAAATGATGAGGATTTATCTGATTCTTTTTGGAAGAATTGATTTATGGTACCTTGGTGACTATGTGATAAAAGATCAGTTATAATAAGCACAGGGCATAATTACAAAAATTGATAGACAAGGTTTTGTGCGCCCCATGGAGAATAGTGCACCTGTTTTGTTTGTGAGGAACACGGATAGAACTATGAGATTGTGCATTAATTACAGACATTTGAATAAGGTGATAGTGAAGAACAAGTTTCCTTTGCTAAGGATTGATGATCTATTTGATCAACTACAAGCTGCTAAGGTCTTTTCCAAGATTAACCTTGGATCTGGATACCGTCAACTTCGGATTAAGAATGATGATATTCCCAAAACTGCTTTCTGTAATAGGTATGAACATTATAACTTGAAGAACCAGTCATGTCTTTTGGACTAACGAACATGCCTATAACATTTATGGACTTGATGAACATGGTATTTAGACTACATCTAGACCAATTCATTATTATATATATTGTTGATATCCTGGTTTATTCAAAGAGTTCTGAAGAACATGAGGAACATTTGAGGATTACACTATAGACTTTGAGAAACCACAGATTATCTATTAAATTCAACAAGTGTGAATTCTGGTTATACAAAGTGGGCTTCTTGGGACATGACATCTATAAAGATGGAATTTATGTAAATCCCAAGACGATTGAGGCAATGGTTAATTAGCATAGACCTACAAATGAGACTGAGATTTGTAGCTTTTTAGAATTGGCTGGATATTATAGGAGATTTGTTAAAGGATTCTCTAGCATTGCTGGTCATTTAACAAAGTTAATTCAAAAGTATGCCAAGTTCGATTGGAATGAGGCATGTAAGAATAGTTTTTAAGAACTGAATGATCGTTTAGTTTCTGCATTGGTCCTTACATTACTGTCCAACATAGGAGAAAAGTATGTGATCTATAGTGATGCATCCATAAAAGGTTTGGGTTGTGTTTTGATACATGAGGGGAAATTCATTGTCTATGTGTCCAGACTATCATGCCCCAAAACCTACATGTATAAATTTGAGTAATAGATGAGAAAGCACACATGTGCGGTATCATGGATCTCAGAGTGTGACATTGGTGACCCTATCCTTGTGTAAAGAGTCCTTACTTATCAACCTAGATTGTAGCGTACATTTTTTTCATTCTTTTTCTTTCTTTTATCCAATTAACAATCCTCAATTACCAAAACATTCATAGTGAAAACATAACCATAAGATAATAACATCCATCCATAAAGTGTAGGCAAATATAAACATACACATTCTAAACTACGCAGCGGAATATAACAAGAACCTCCAGATATCCATATCAAATAACTATTAATCTCAACCATCAAACTAAACATACCCATAAGTATCTAAACAGTACTATCAAATAGGCCATCCATAAGGGCAAACATCATGTCACCTTAAGTAAAGTTATTAATCAACCGAACCAAATCTTGTCTCACACATGAGTGCTGAAACTAAACAGATAAAAATGGAAATAACATAGACAATACACTCATCCCCACGAACCATTCCTCATAATTGAACTTGCCAGAGATCTCGTACTATAGGACGTCATCTGAAAGGGTTTTAAAAATGGTTAAGTTATAAAGTCCGTGAGAGCACATACATAATGTCCCACAGAATAAATTGAATGTCAAGAAGGGAGTGCCACGATGCCTCGGTTCCAAGATATAAGTCGTATTTCCTAGCATAGAGAGAGGGTTCATACCCCCAACCTTTGGGAAGAGGAGGTGGAGGACGTAAAATGAGAAATGGTAACCATGAAGAAGACCATTAAGGGGAAAGCTCCCACCACTGTTGATGAGCTAATCTAAAGGACCATCCATTCACCTCATAGGTAATGGCCCAACCATTGCCCATCAAGTTTAAGGCACCCCAAATGGAAATGTTCAACGGAACTTGGGATGCCCTCTACCATCTAGAAGCCTACAAGATGCACATGAGTCTTTAGGCGACACTTGACAAAATTATATGCCGAGCTTTTCCTACCACCATCAAAGGATCAGCCTGAGTATGGTTCAGCAGACTAAAGTCTGGGAGTATATCAAACTTCATGGAGCTTAGCCGACAGTTCGTCAGATACTTCATAGGCGGCCAAAGACACTGGAATCCCACCATATATCTGCTCAACATCTAGCAAAACAAAGGTGAGTCTATCCAAGATTACGTGTCTCGATTCAATAAGGAGATGTTGCCACTTTCATGGTGGGGTTGTTACCCTCCAATTTTCTCTTCTCACTATCCAAAAAACCCCATCACACATGGCAAACCTTATGCTGAAAGCGCAACAACATATGAATGCTGAAGATACTCTCAGCGCCCGGTGGGAGCTAGAGACTGAAGCCTACTCCCAATCTGACAAGAGGAAAAGGGTGCAGTAGGCTACTTGGGAAGAAATGAGCTCTCGGGCTAAGGGGCAATGATAGCAGTGGGTCCATACCCTAAATCAACCTACCCCTAAGAAGATTTCAAAATTACACCCCCTCAACGCACCAATAGGGCAGGTGTTCATGCACCTCAAAGATGACCCAAGCGTTAAATGGCTCTAAAGGATCTAAGCCCCACCCGAAAGGAGAAATTACTATAAGTACTACCGCTTTCATCGGGACCATGCCCACGACACCAGTGATTATTTTGACTTGAAGGAATAGATAGAAGCTCTCATCCAACAAGGGAAACTACAGAGGCGGGAAGGCAGAAGACACCCACTGAGACCCCCCACTAAGGAGGAAAGAAGACCTAAAGGCCAATAAGAGAAATCAGGGTGATCGTTGGAGGACTTGCTGGGGAGGAGAGTCCAGTTTAGCAAGCAGATCCCATGTGAGGCAGATACATGCTAAAAGAGACCGATGAATGATGGTTACAGAAAGGTCGATCAAACAACACAATACGGAGTATGGCCCCATCGCCTTCCCTAAAGAAGACACCCGAGGAGTGAGCTAACCACACAACGATGCGCTTGTGGTAACATTGGTCATCTCGAACTACAAAACCCACCACATCCTCATTAATAATGAAATCTTGGTAGACATCCTCTATCTCTCGGCCTTCGACCAAATGAGCATTAGGCAAGACAAACTCAAGCTAGTCCAATTGCCATTGGTTGGCTTCATGGGCGATAGGCTACTCCCCCTCAAGACTATTAGCCTACCAGTAATTGCCAGGATGGGTGACTGGAAGATCACTAGGGTGATTGATTTCTTGGTGGTTGATTGCCCATCGGCCTATAATACCATTCTTGAAAGGTCGACACTAAACCAGATGAAGTGGTCACCTTCACCTACCACCTTTTGATGCACTTCCCAACTGAAGGAGGGGTCGGGGAGGTCAGAGGGGACCAGGTGCCAGCCCGGAAATGTTACGTGGCCTCACTCAAAGGATAGTCGACCCCAAAGGAGACTATGTTAATTGATAGTTTAGAGGTTTGGGATGAAAGAACTTAGATAGTAGAAAAACCAGGAGGAGAACTTAAGGACATCATCTCAACACAAATTATTCCAATCGAGTAACCCAGGTAGGGTTATATCTACCGAAGGAATTCAAGAGGCACCTTCAAGGTTTCCTTGTCGACAATCAGGATGTGTTTGCTTGGACACATGAAGACATAATAGGGATAAACCCCAGACTAGTAGTGCATCGGCTCAATGTAAGCCTAGCTACAAAACTTGTCAAGCAGAAGAAATGAATTTTTCCCCAAGGAGGAACCAGACCATTATATAGGAAGTGAAAAATATTCTCAATGCTTGATTCATTAGGGAGGTCCACTACCCCGAGTGGTTGGCAAATGTGGTAATGGTGCAAAATCCCAATGCAAAGTGGAGGATGTGTGTTAACTTCACCAACCTCAATAAGGTGTGCCCTAAGGATAGTTTTCCTCTCCCAAGATTCTCAACTTCATGAATGCATTCTCGGGATACAATTAGATAAAGATGCACTAGTCTGACTAGGAAAGAACAAACCTTTATCACAGATCTGAGGCTTTCCTACTACATGGTTATGCCCTTCTGTTTGAAGAACATGTGGGCATCCTACTACAGGCCCATCAATGAGATTTTCAAGAACCAAATAGGGAGGAACGTCAAGATATACGTGGATGACATGTTGGTAAAGAGTTTCCTGGCTTAACAACATCTGTTTGACCTAGGTGAGACATTCCAAACTCTGAGAAGATATAAAATGAAGCTCACCCCGGGAAAATGTGCATTCAGGGTATCTGCTCGAAAGTTCATTGGGTTTATGGTCTCCCAACCAGGAATAGAGGCAAATCCTGAGAAGAGTAAAGCCATAATCGAGATACAACCACCAAAAAACACCAAGGAAGTATAGGGATTGGCAGGAAGGGTCATAACATTAAGTAGGTTCATATCTTGCACTACTAATAAATGATTTTCCTTCTTTCATTTACTGAAGATGGCATTTAGTTGGGATGAGGAATGAGATAAAGCCTTCTAGGAGCTTAAATCCCACCTCGGTCGCTTACCGCTAATCAACTAGCCAAAGCAGGGTGAGGTACTTTACGTTTACCTATCGGTTTTAGGGATTGCAGTAAGCTCAGTGTTGGTTAAGGAAGAAGATGGGGTGTAAATGCCGATATACTATACCAGTCAGGCTTATAGGGGAGCCGAGGAGAGATACCTGAATGCTGAGAAACTAGTGTTCACCTTGGTCGTCACTACCAGGTGACTAAGGCCCTACTTCCAAGCACCTACCATCCGAGTGCTCACCGATAAGCCGCTTTGGGTCATATTACATAAGCTCAAGACTTTTAGAATACTAGTCAAGTGGTTGATGGAGCTAAGCAAGTTCAATATCGAATACCATCCCTAGGAAGACATCAAAGGACAAGTGGTCGCTAACTTCATCCCCGAGTACACCCACAAACCAGAAGATGCGGCCACGGTGCAAGAAGAGCAACCCAGTAAGGCAGATGTAGGCTAAGCGACTCAGACACTCTATGTTGATGGCTCCTCCACCAACAAGTCTATTGGGGGAGGAGTCATTTTGGTCACACAAGAAGGGACCAAGCTTGAATATGCTGTTAAATTTGAATTTAAGGTAACCAATAATGAGGCAGAGTATGAAGCCTTACTCGCAAGATTGTGGCTTGCTCAGGCCCTTGGAGCTAAACGGGTGAGAGTTAGCAATGATTCCTAGCTTATGGTAGGGTAGGTACAGGGAGAATATGAGACGAGGTATGAATGGATGAAGTAGTATCAAACACTAGTAGTAGAGGAAAAATCTTGGTTTGAGCATTTCAACATGCAACAAGTCCCATGGGATCATAACGAAAAAGTCGACAAGTTAGCCAAACTTGCATCGTCAACCATAGAAAGCCTTGACCCTGGGATCTTCATGGAGTACCTACCCAGGCCAAGCACTGAGGCAAAAAAAGGCAATGAGGTTAATACAACTAGCCCTGGGCCCGAATGGGCTAGACAAATCATAAAATACTTGAAGGACGAGGAGCTGCCCGAGAACAAAGATGAAGCAAGGAGAATAAAAGTAAGGTTAAGTTGGTATCTCCTCCTTAATGACACCCTCTATAAAAGGAGCTTCACCCTCCTTCTACTCAGGCGCTTATCTAATCAGGAGGCCGACTATGTACTCCAAGAGATACACAAAGAGGTATGTGGAAATCACTCAGGAGGCCGAGCACTGGCCAGCAAGGCAATTAGAGTAGGGTACTATTGGCCCTCCATGTAGAAGGATGCAAGCATGCTTGCTCAAAAGTGTGATAAATGTCAAAGGTTCGCTAATGTCCCGAGAAAGCCCACCGAGGAGCCGGTCTCGATAGTTCGACCGTGGCCGTTCGCCTAGTAGGGAATCGACATTGTTGAACCTCTCCCTCGAGGAAAAAGGTAAATGAAATTCTTAGTGGTTTCCATTGACTACTTCACAAAATGGGGCGAGGCCAAACCCTCATTGAGAAAAATATTTAGGACTTCACCTGAAAATCGATTGTGTGCTGATTTAGGATTCGTAGGGTACTCATCACCGATAATGGTAAGCCATTCGACAATGCCCAATTCTGGGAATTTTTTGTGGAACTCGGGATCAAAAATCACTTTTCTTCCCTGACACACCCTCAAGATAATGGCCAAGTGGAAGTCATCAACCAGATGCAGTTAAACATCATTAAGAAAAGACTCCAGAGCTCCAAGGGCCTCTGGCCCGAGGAGCTACCAAGTATCTTGTGGGCCTACCGTACTACCATGAGGACCTCCACTAAGGAAACACTATTCCTCTTGGCATTTGGGACTGAGGTAATGCTACTAGTAGAAATTGGGATGACCACCTATAGAACAACGAATTTTGACTCAAGGAAAAATAGTGAGTACCTCAGAAATAATCTGGACATGCTAGGAGAAAAGAAAGATGAGGTCACATTTTGGGCAGCCGCCTACAAGCATAAAATGGCTAAGTACTATAACTCACAGGTTAGAGCGAGAAGATTCATGGTAGGGGACTTAGTCCTCAGGAAGGTGAGCTTGACGACACAAAAACCTACAAAAGGAAAATTGAGGACGAGTTGGGAAGGACCCTACCAGGTAACAGGATTTTATAAACCCAAAACATACCACCTTGAGACAATCTAAGGGGAATTACTACTCTGACTGTGGAATGTTGAGCACTTGAGAAAATACTATCAATGATGCTGATGTAACCATCTATTCCTAATTAATGAAATATTCTTATTCTGTAGAAACAAGAAAGATTTAGGCCCTTGAGCCCGAGTCACAAGATTGACCTACACCTTAGGGGAGGATTCAGCTCTTAAGAGCCCGGGTCACAAGACTAACCTCAGGTCACAAGGTTGACCTATCCCTTAGGGGAGTATTTAGCTCCTAAAAGCCTGGATTACAAGACTAACCCTAGGTCACAAGACTGACCCATCCCTTAGGATAAAATTCAGCTCTCGAAAGCCTAGGTTACAAGATTGACCCCAGGTCACAAGACTGACCCATCCCTTAAGGGAAAATTCAAGGGGCTAGGTGAAGGCTTGGATATTCTTGAAGATGAGGGTTTCAACGAATAAAGCTAGAGCCTTAAAGCGTGCCAAGACATGCGCACCATGCCTAAATTCGACATTCAACTCCAAGTAAGTATGACCACATTCTCTTTTATATCAAATGAGAACGGGGTTACAAGAGTACCAGGCGACATTGTCAAAAAAAGGTCCCCACAGGGGGTAATGGTGTTAGTTTCAATAGTGTCACCGGGAGCCCTTAAGTCACTTGGGTTAAGAAGAATCAAACGACTCATAGGATTATCTAAGGCTAACACACCCACATAGAAGAATTTGCCATGAGGTGCACTCATACTTAGAAATTTTTTGCCTATCTCTTCGCACTTATAATTTGTTTGCCCCAAGGCATGTCCGTACTTAGACGATTTTCACCACAAGACGCACTCATACTTAGAAAAATTTATCATAGCCTACCCTAACATACTCAAGAAATTTGAGAAGGTATGTAAAGAACCTTACCATGACGCACATCCACACTTAGAAAAATTTAGCAAAAGATAAGAAAACAAAGCTAAGTACATAAGAGACAGGGACAAAAAATAAATTTCATTGTTGAACAAAAAGTAACACATAAAAAATAAAAACAAAAATAAAATATACAATTACATTGGGGGATTGCTAGCCCCTAGGGTGGCATCTCCCGAGTGTACAGCGTTGGTACCCTCGGCCTCTCTTTCTTTTTCTCCTTAGTTTGCTTTTTATTTTTTCCTTTCTCTCCCTCATTTTCCTCCTTGTTGTCCTCTTCCTCCTCGGGGACGAAGGCAGAGAAGTCCAGGTCCAAAAAAAACTTCAGCAGCCATCTCCTTGAAGCCGTCAAGGTAGAACCCAACCTTCACAACTTGGAAAGCCTCAGACGCCAAGTACGTCACAACTACCACCTTGGCTACCCTTTCCTTCTCTTCCTCTGCCTTTAGCCAGGTAAGCTCGAGGGCCTCAACAACCTATTTTTTCACGGTCTACTCTAAGGTGATGGAAAACAACCTCTCGACCTCGAGGTGGTGGTTCCGCTCGGACCTGAGCTCAGTCTTAGCCTGGGCAATCTCTTCCTTGGCCGAATCCAAATGTCAAGTTAGCTCACGAACTTGGGCCTCGCTCACATCAGCCCAAGCATCCATGTTTGCACCGGTCCCCTCTACCCATACACGCTTCTCCCAGAGGGCCTTGATCTTTGTATCAGCTTTGTCTTGGAGAACACCAAGTTTTTGGTTAGCCTTAGCGAGTCGGCCCTAGAACTCACCTCAGACCTTTTCACTAGTCTTAAACCTCTGAATAGAGGTTGCCATTATGGCCATAGTCTGAAAAAACATTAGCAAATCAGTACAAACTACACAAAAAGAAAGCAAAGATAAAGACTAAGGAAAGAAAGATTTTACCTTGGTCGAGTAGTAAACCATCTCGCGATGTAGCACGGATGGACCGAGGGCCTTGAGGAACTTGAGGTCCTTGGCTGGGATGCCTTCAAGGATGTAGTCCACCCCAGAGCTTGGCTTTAACAACCATGATGAAGGCCTAACAGAAGATTGGCCCCTCTCTGGGGCAGAAGAAGAGAACACTTGAGCAGCAGCCACATCAGAAGTCAAGGCCACTTAGGGAGAGGAGGTCGCCATGTACGCGACCATAATTGTAGCGGCCTTGGGTGGTGCTGCCACCTTGCCCTCTACCGGAGGGAGAGAAGGAGACCCAACGGACTCAGCCTCCATATCCATAATGGGTATAAAGGAATAGGGAGCTACGGTTTGGGGCCGCCTCAGGATTGTAAGCAACCTCGGGGGCTTGGGCGTCAGCTTGAGAAGGCCCCCCTTGAATTAGGTGCCTCTTCCTCTTCTTAAGGATGACTATGACCCCCTGGCTAGCTACCTTAGCTTGTCGAGCCTACACCAATTTTTTTTTTGTTTTTGGCTTCACCGTTGCACAATATGATAGACTCGGGGTTAGAAACCAATTAAATGTGTGTGTGTGTGTGTGTGTGTGTGTGTGTGTATAAGAGAAGAGAGAGCCTAAAAAAACCAAAAATAACAAATAAAACTACCTGGGCCAGGACCAAACCCAAATTTAAATACGTTCTTGAGAGTGACGAGATCCAGGTCAACATGGACCGAGTAAGTCATGACCTTCTAGATGTGATCCTCCTCCTCGGGGGATAGTTCACCTACGTTCGAGACTGACACGAGGAGTAAGCATGGTAAGACAGAGAGAGAGAGAAGGGAATAAACAAAAAAAGAAGACAAAAAACACGACTCACCTATAGAGCTGAGGGCCAACCACAAGCCCCTGTTAAACCTTATAAGGGGGACCTCCCCCAGGGGGTATTCCCAATCTTCTCTCAAGATGAAAAAGTAATGACTCCTCCACCCGCTATTAGAGTTCGGAAACCTGATCACTAGGGTCATTGTCGGGTCCCGCCTAACAAAGAACCACCACCCCGGCTCTTTCTCCTTCAGGCAATAACAATGGAAGAACTCGTTGAGAGTAAGGTGAGCCTTACCCTTGAACATCAATTCCCATAGGATCATGCACCCTATGGCTATCCTCCAAGAAGGGCCTGCTCATACAATGCCACGCTATTGTCAAAGGCCTCAAAGTCCAAGATATTCCTAGGGACAGAAAGAACCACCCGCTTAGGGACAAAGAAGGTGGAATGAAACCAAGTCAGGGTTCGCTCCCCCAACTCAGAGACATAGCTGGCGGCAGTAAAATTGTGCTCAGGGGCAATCTCCCATGTCGCCGCTTGGTCGTTGGACGGAGCCGGCCTAATGGCCTGCTTTGTAGGGTCTTGTCGGACCTCCAACAAGTCGTCGGCAAACCATCCGGTCAACAGTATCCCCAGACACCATTGAATAAATATTTATAGTGAAAACATAAAAAATGGAGAAAAGGAAAACACCCGAGAAAAAGGAAGGAAGAGAGCTAGTTATCAAGGAAAGAATAATAGGGAAAACGAACAAACAAAATAGACAAAGCTATGCGAAATGAAACAAACTTAGGCAACAAAACAAAAATACCTGGAGAGAAGACATAATGTACCTAAGGAGGATGGGCAGAACAATAAGAAATGAACGTCGGGAGGTAGAAAGAGTCACCAGAAATAGCCCAAGGGAGGAACGTAGAAAGGAGAGGGTAATTTGAATTGATAAAGTAAACCAAACTCAACTTTGGGGGAGGGATTTATAGGCAAAGCCTATAATCCTTGACCTTACACATGTCGTCCATCCGAGGAATAACATAATTAACATGGGAAACAAAGCGACGCGTGAATCCCGAAATCATTACGGGGTTTAAACGCAACCGTCTGATGGCTTTGAGATTCGCACATGGCGTGATGCTTAACATGACCCATAACCGGCACAATCATGTCCCCTCGGTTGCCAAAGCCCATTAAATGTGAACAATCATGACACCTGCCCTCGATTAATGCAATCTTGGTAACTAAAAAAGTGGATAGCATGCACAAAAATGAATAGCAATGGTTAAGAGCAATTCATATTCCCGAGCCACGTGACCCTAGACTTGAGAATGAGGGGGCAGCTGATAGGGAGAAATACCAAGACCCCTATAAACCGACCCTAATAAGCCTATAAAACCCCAACCCTAAGGAAACTAACCCAAGAAGTCTTCGTTAAGAAAATCTACTAAGGTCCCATTACAGTCGAAGCCCTGCGGTGGTAACCCGAGGGATGTTGAGGCTACCAAAGAAAGGTTTTGTTGTTTAATAGCTTCTCAACATCGAGGTTTATGAAAAAACACTGAGCTATTCATGCCTCCCTCTAATACCTAACATCTCAAAATCCCTAGGACCACTCCTAGGGCACGACCTAAGCATCCTAACACTAAAAAAGAGAGTTGTACTGATGACATTTGTTTAATCCCTAAGAGTCTTCGCCCAGTAAAAGAGGTGGAGACCCTACTTTCTGTACTTAAAGATAAGAACAATTTGGAAGACGTTACCAAAAAAGAATATTCTCTACAGCTAGCCTGACAAACCTGAAAAAGAGGCACCATGATTAACCAATTAAAAAATAGAAAGAGCAAGAGGGACATGGTAAGGAACGTGGTAAGAGATAGGCAGAATCTCATCTAATATGCCATGACTCGAGCCTATATGTAAGGGCAACAACCAGCTCACCAGGTATGATGAAAAAATAGAAACCCTAATTAGAGCTTCGCATTCAACCATCTCTCATATTTGACTTGATCATTAGAGAGTTGGAGGCCGACACACCACCGGTGTCTAGTTCTTTGACTCTCTAGTTGTGTTGTTCAGGATCCATTCTACTAGAGACCTAGGCCTACTTTGCAACCATCTAACTGGTGCTAGGATGCTCGTGGTTTCGGCATCATCAATGCTAAAATAACTTTTTATTTTGGTTGGTCAAATCAAGACAACATTTCAAAGTAATATTTATTATCAAAGAAATAAAAAACATGGAAACATATTTCATTGATGCAAGAAAACTGGCACATGAAACGTTTTAAATTTATTTTAATTTTTCAAGTGCCTAATTTTTGAATCACGGTTTTAGATTTTTCAATTTTGTTATCCACCCATCATCTTATGATTGCTCCCTTATCCTAACAAGCCAAGTCGAGCCTGAGCTGAGTTAGGCAAAGCTCGGCTCATTGCCATCCCTATGTTTTTGCTCTATCCCTCCCATTCAACTCAACACCTTTACTAATCATAACTAGGTTTGATGCCTAGATGATTATAGGTCATATATTGTGTATGTGTGATTTTTTTTCTTTATAAATGATAATTTAATATTATGGAATTCCAAAAAACAAGTTACCATTTTTCAATCAAACATTGAATATGAATATAGGTGTGCTGTTGATATTTATGTGTATTTAAGACAAAAATATAGTATAATGGAGTTCCCAAAAGTAGGGTATTATTTCTAATCAAGCACAATATAAATATAAAAGTTTTATAAATATTGTGGCTAAGCTCATCTAGATCCATTATAAGCTATGTTACCTTGGTATTACTTTGAATCATTCATCCATTATATGGGACAAAACATTATGGCCACATACATGTATGTCCAAACTTTCATGCTCACACAAAAGCATGTTAAGTAATAGATTTCACTTCATCAATGATTGAGAGGTAAATGTATAACTTAATGTTCATTTTATATTCGATTATGATCAAATTATAGACATATTTACCATGGGTTAAAGAGATTCTTAATCCATCCAAATGTTAGAAGTATGTCTCTAAACGCATCCAAATATTATAATTATGCATCTTAACACATCCAATTGTTAGAATATTATGTATTCGCCATGAAATTTACACAAAATTTGAATATATTGGTTATTTATTTATTTAATAAAGACCCTTTTTATTCCATCATCACATGAATATATCTCTTTAAATGGATATAAAAATTGACATCATGTGATGTCATAGGTGATCCTCAAGTAACAGGGTAGAATATTAGACAAAGTAGAATCATGGGGATATTTGAGAATCCAATCTTGTAGACCTAATCCATTTATTATAGCTAAGGGTGAAGTTAGCGCTTCACTTATATAACTAATGCATATAAGGCTATCAAATCATGGGTAATATAATCTTAGTTACTAGAGTAAGACTTAAGTCCACATATGGGTGCATTACGTAAACATAATAAATTGGATGTGTTATGAAAACATTTAATAAAACATTATTGTCAAGATAAATATTTTTCATATTTATAAACTAGTCTTTAGGCTTGAAGGATTTGTATTTCTCTAAAGCATTTTGTTGATTATTTCGAATTGCCAACTAGTGATGCCAATCAATTGTTATATCATGAGTGGTTTGGATAACTCACTTGATACATGAAAATGTGCAATTTCTCAAGGAATCCATTGCCCTACATGGGAGATTATATTCACTTTCAGATAACTATGATTTTATTTGACATAAAATTTTAGATTATATAATATTTGATAAAAAAATTGTGAAATAATTATAAATGTAACATTATATGATATATATACTTACAGTTTAATTTCTTTTTCAAATATATGTGTGGACATCGCGGAAAGGGATCCACGACCCACTTCGGAGTTTGTTCGGAGTCACCACCAACTCGGGGTTTTTTACAAGCGGGGTTGGGCACTTACCGCCTTTTCGGGGGAAAGGAGGGATACGGGCTTTTTGGGGCTCGGGCTAGGCACTTGGGCCTAGGGTTGACTCTCTGACTGGTCTGGTTTTCAAGGATCTGGGTAAGCTGTTTGGTTGTAATTGGGGAAGGTGTTAGACACCCCAATTACCCACCTTTTTAGGGTGGCTCCTCTAACCTAGCAACTTCAGAGTGCTAGTAAGCGAAAGTGTGTGCATGTGATTGTTTTATTTTTATTGGTCTTGACCACCCCTACGGTGTGATCATTGCAATCACACTTGAGACATAGTCTTTGGCTACCTACATACCCGATCTTGTATGGTTTTGTATTCCTATGGTTTTGTCGAGATCAGACTGCATGTAGTTCTGAGGGTTGTAAGTCTCGGTAGTCAAGTATGTTTGACAGTGAGATTGGTTCAGGGTAGGTTCATTTTAGGGTTTTTATATACTTACAGAGTACTCCCCCATTCCTAAAATGTGTTAGTGAAATGGGCCAAAATTATGTTGTACCAATTTGAGTGTTTTATGGACCTAACTGGGCCATGGCTAAGTCCTAGGGTCTTTGGGTCGTGAACCAGTACGATATGACCCTAGGGTAAGGTGGAGACTTTAAAGAAGTTGGGAAGAATTGAAAGACAATGATTAGGTTGAGTTACTCAACTAGATTGCATTGACATAACAGCCGCAATACCAGCTTTGTCTCCCAAGTAAAATTTTAGTGTTGGATACCTAGATGTCTGATGATGGGCTTGGTCTATATACAAGGCTAGACAAGGGTTTTGGATGGTTTTTTGTTAGTACGCCTAATCTCTTAGGCATACACCTGATCTTTGGTACGCCTGATATCCCACAAAGTAAGAGTTTAGGCATATCGGTTCAACTAGGTCCCACTTGACCTCTGCTGTTAATTCCAGATGTTGGAGTTCACATAGAAATTAAATCTTTGCAGTTTTATAGGTTTTTTGGTTACTATGAGTGTTTGGACACTTAGGGATACCATTTTAAGCTTTTTTGGTCAGGCATGCTTAAACTCTCATAGAAATGGAGATCAGTCATACTGCCTCAATTGAACCCTTTTTTGGTCTTGCTAATGTGTTAGAGGGCTGAGATTGTTGTTGGGGCACTTTTGAGGGGTTGTGGGACCATCTAGGGGCTGGTGTGGGGTAGAGGGTAATTTTGAGGTTTTTTTTACTTTGGTATGCTTGAATGCTAGGGTACGCCTAAAGCTCATGTACACCTGATCTCTCACAGAATGAGAGATCAGGCGTACCCCCTCAATGGGGTTCTTTTATGGTTTTGAGGATGTGTAAGGAGGTTAAGGCCTGGTATTGAAGTGATTCTAGGGTTGGGGGACCATCCATAAGTCACTTGTGGGATTAGGGACAATTTAGGGTTTTATTTTATATTTTGGTATGCCCAAAAGATAAGGTACGCCTAAAAGCTTAGTACGCTTGATCAGTGAGAGATCAGGCGTACTATTCATTTCTTAGAAAACCAATGACTGTTTTCTAGGTTTTTGGGCAGTTTTCTGGGGTCTACTAACCCTAGGTGTTTTAGGGGAGGTGAGTAACATCCCTAGAAAGATTCATTAAAATTCCTAGCCCCTAGAGAAGGGGTGGGGCCCACCTTTGGAATTTTCCAAAATGAAAAACACTGTGCATCCAACATAGATTTTTCAGTAAAGTCTGGGTTGTGGGACCCATATCTCAAAATCTAGATATCAGATAGGTCCCAAATTTTATAAGAAAGTTAAGAGATGAGTCATGAGTCTCTGAGATTCATTTTCTACAGAGAGTTATAGTTCAAACAATATGAACAACTACAATAGCATAAATTTTGAATAGCATAACATGTATTAAAATATAAAATTTGGTAAAAATAGCAGGAATTGATAAATTGGCTTGAAAAAAATTAATTACCTGTTTGAGTAGCTTAAATAAACAATGAACTAAACACTTCAACACAAATCATTTTATAAATGGGGTAAAAAAATCATGAATAGTGGATGACTTTGTAAAATAGTGTATGAGCACACTGTTTAAAAGCAGCAAAGTGGGGTCCATTCTTAGAACCAGACCTCACTTTCTAGGGTCCATCTTGGACACAAAGGAAGGTCTAGGGGTTAGTGACATTTGATGTAAGTCACTGACACCATTTGAATATGAAAACAGAAAAAGTATTCCTACTTTAGCATATGATTGCAAGAAAACAGAAAAAGGGGGAGACAGATTGTCTCCCTCATGTCTCACTTAATAAGTCAGGGGAGGTGGGACCATTACAACATAGAAATAGGGTTTCTTGAAGTATAAAAGAGGGGGGAGAGGGGGCCTTCCTGACAGTGGGTTGGCTCCTTTTTATTTCTTTCCTTTCCTTTCCTTTCCTTTTTCTTCTTCTTTCTCTCTTTTCTTTCTTTCCTTTCTTTTCTTTTCTCTCTCTTTTTTTTTTGGATTTCTTTTTTTTTGGCCTCCCTTCATCACGACTTGGGGAGTGAGTTTTATAGTGGGGACTAAGGGGGGTGAGGTGGAGAGGAAGGGTGTGGAAGGGGTGAGGTGGTTGGAAGAAAGGGGGTATAAATGGGTGGTGGGGAGAGGTGAGGTGGGGGGTGAGGTGGGGTGTTTCTAGAAGGGTGGCTGACCCTGGTGAGGAGGTGGAGGATATGTGGATGAGAATATGGGTGGTGTG
>JAOXJP010018938.1:0-16322 GCA_025762735.1 Platanus orientalis | reverse complement strand
ATCTTCGGTATCACGCCCCTAAAACATCGACCCGACAGAAGCAGCAGAGCCTGGAGAGGATGAGGCTTCATCATTGTCAGAACCGAGTTGAGTAAAGAAGTCATCATTGGCATTGCCAAGGGAGACAGTGCCAACCGGAGAGAGAGAAGAGGAATGAAAAATGGAGGGCCAGGCAAGAGTAGGTTGAGACTGGTGGATTTCTTTTAGAACTTTATGAATGACCTGGTCAATATAAGAGGGGTCTTTACAGAGGATATCAGCTTTAAGTTGATCAGCAAGAGAAGGATAGAAGGGGATTGGAAGAGGTGTGAGAGGGTCATCTTTGGAAGTCCGAGGATAGAGTGAGAAAAAATAAAAGGATGAGCACCAGGGCCTTTAGGAGGAGAGGGTTGAGTGAAAACAAAAGAAACAGAGGCTGGGCTTTTCCCCTTTGAGGAAGAGGCTTGGGGAGAAGAGTCCTTTTGATGACCCTTAGTGGTGTTGAGGAAAGAAGGAAGAATGACCTTTGAGGTCTCAACGAAACCAATGTTAAATTTGTCCCACCATTTCTGATAAACTTGTCAATAGAGGCAAGGGGGAATGGTAACAGAGTCTACTTCATACTCCCATTTGATAATCCATAGAAGATTATAGGAGGTGAAAATATAGGCGATGACCATTAGCGTTACTACGAAGCTTAAGTGAGTTTGGTAGTGAGCGTGGAGTGAAACCAGAGGAGAAGGGAGAATAGCCTTGGTTGCTCCGAAAATATCCCACCAATTGTGGAACCAAGAGGGAAAAGCAGAGGCAAAAGAAATAGCAAAGGAGAGGAACCAATAGTGCTTTAATTTTGAATTTTGGTAGAAAAGCACTTGCTCCCATGCTCGGACATAGTCAAAATAATTATACCAAGGATCTTCTAAACCCTTGTATGCCTTGTCAATAAGCCTTTTAGGTTTGTGAAGATATATCATCTCTCTTTCCCATTCTTGCACACTCACGATCTTTAAGATCTACATTTAGAGAATGCTAATTCATCTATGTGTTTGTTACTCGTATGATGAGTAATTAGCACACTCTCAGATTCTTTTAGAATCTATTCATAATAAGTGCGATGGCGAGCAAGCGCCATAGGGATCAAATTTTGTCCCTGTGGAAGATATTTTAAGAGAACATCTCGAAGGTCCAATTGAATGTCAAGAGGTTCAAGAGGAAAGATGTGGAGAAGGTATTTTTTCAAATAAGGAGTGGATTTTACCACTATGCCATCTGGCAGGATTGTTTATGATGACTTTGAGTCATTATCTTCGACCACTATTTTCCTTTTAGGATGGCTGGAGGAGTTGGCGTTATGTCTTTGAGACATTTTCAAGAATTTCTTGTGAAAATTCACGAGAAAAATAGTTAGGGAGAGAATTGTTAACTCCTTTTATATCCTCTATTTCAAATTCAAATACTGATAGAATAGCTTGCCATCTTGCAAAGATTTGCTTTGAGGCTAAATTCTTAACATCCTTTTAAAGGATGAATTTAGTAGAGCGACAATCTATTCATAGCAAAAATTTCTGATTTATTAAATCAGATTGAAATTTTCTTACACAGTTAATAATGGAAAGCATTTCTTTTTTGATAGTGGAATACTTTACCTGGGTTGAATTCCATTGTCCTAAGTGAAACATAACGAGTTCTTCTTTAGAACCATTTACATGTTTTAGGATACCTACGTAGCCTTTATTAGAGGCGTCTGTCTCAACAATCTTTTTAAGATTTGGATTTGCTATCAAGAGGCAGGGTAAAGTTTTTACCCTTTCTTTGATTCATTGGACTATTGCGGTATGAGCATTGGTCCAATCTGGAGGGTTCTTTTTGAGTCTAGCGGTTAATAGAATTTTATCTTCTACTAGGTTTTGGTAGTAGTCTAAAATATAATTCAAACATCCCAAAAACCTTTGCAACAGAGTTTTATCTGTAATTTTGTCAGAGAAATTTTCTCCGAATTTTATCACTCTATTGACGGGAGTGATTTTTCCCTGGTATATATGATGTCCAAGGAATTGAATTGAGGTCTGGAAAAGTTTTATTTTCCTTTGCGAAACGACTAAACCATTTTGTTTTACCATTTTGAAGAATGTATGCAGATGCTTAAAGTGTTGGTCAACATTTTTTTAAAAGACTAAAATATCATCAATGTATACAATGGTAAAAGAAGATGAAGAGTTGAATATTTCATTCATAATCTTTTGAAATTCAGAAGGGGCATTTTTAAGCCAAAAGGCATGACATTCCATTCGTATTGTCGAAAGGAACTATGAAGGTAGTTTTACACCTATCTTCTTCTTTGATTTGGATTTGCCAGAATCCTGATTTCATGTCAAATTTTGAGAAGACAGTGGCTTGGTAGAATCTATTTAATAGATCTCTTTTGTTTGGTATTAGGTACCTAATCCATTTTAGGACTTGGTTAAGTGGCATGTAATTTATTACAAGCCTGGGGACTCCTCTTTCTAATTCTGCAGCATTTTCTACATAGAATGTGGCACAACTCCAAGGAGAGGAACTTTTCCTGATTAACTTCTTTTTTAGAAGTTCTTGGATTTCGTCAAAGCACGTTTGAGTTAGCCTATCATTCTTTTGAATAGGCCTTGCTTTGGTAGGTATATCTTTTTCATCAAATTTGTCAATGTAGAGAAGAGATACCTGATGTTTCTCTCTATGCCAGAAGGTAATGGGGATTTCAGAGCAAACTTCTTACTCTAATTGAGCTTGAAGATTTTTAATCTTCTTCTGAGTGATTGTGGATTTTATCTGCATCTCTGTTCTTTTGTAAGAGAGATCTTCTCTTATATGATTTATGAATTTTTCTTTTAGTTCTAAATCGTGTTCTAATGACTTTATTAGGGACATTTTGGGTTTAGAGCAGAAGAGAAAGTTAATCTTTCTACCTTTTAAGGTAGTTAAGATACCTTGGTTGTCAGAAAAAGAAAGGTTTTATCTGTTAAAGAAAAGGATACCAAGGATAAGATCTTGTTTTAGATCTTTTATCAGGACGAACGTTGTATTTATACAAGTTCCCTGATTACAGATGTGAACATTAGGTAGTTTATACCTGACATCAAGCCTATGGGAGTTTTCCGTAGAAATCCTTTGAGAGGTTGGAACAAAATATTTTGTTGGTATCAGACCTTCTCGGATACAATTTATATCTACTCCAGAGTCTATTAGACCCATGAGTTTTAACTCAAATTATCCTCTAATTTTTAAAGAGAAGTTAGAATACCATTTTTGGGATTCTTTTTTTGTAATCTACTCTAAAGATTTTTCTTCAGAGGGTTTTCCTATTTCTAGGGCTGGATTGGAGGTTTCTCCTATGAGAAGATGATCAAATTCTTTTTCTAACTCTTTTTTGCTTTCTAGGTGATTTGTCCTAGCTTGAGAGTAGAGTTCTAGGAGATTAAGTCTATCTTTTATCTACTTGATTTCCCTTTTTGTTTCATTAATCTCCTTTTAGAGATCAAGAAGAGAAATGGGTTTTTGCTCATGTTTATCTTTGTAGTGTCGCAAGACCTCTTTGTACTGGTAATAATTTGTCCCTTTTAGATTATTACTGGTGTTGGTTTTTTCTTTGGTTTGGTCCAAAAGTTTAACCAATTTTTTCTTTTTAAGCAACGGATCTTGAATATTGTCGATGATATCCAACATAAACTGTTCATCAGAAGTGAGGACATTTACCTTTTTCTCTGATTCATCTTCTTCGATGTTTAAACAGTCTATACGATCACAGAACTCAGGATTTTCTGTGTCTGAGCTAGCTGAAGGATTTTCTCCTTCTTCTACCTCATTCACTCTTTTAGAGTGACAGTGACTTGCAAAATGTCCCTTTTTGTGACATTTATAGCATGTAGGGATTTTCCCCTTCTTTTCCTTGCCAAAGTCTTTGAACTTGGTTGGAGGTTTAGAAAAGGGTTTTCTTTGGTGACTATAAGAATTTTTCTTATAGTATGGGTGTTTTGGCTTATTGTGGAGCCTATGCTTTGAGCAAGGTTTTCTGTAGGGATTTTTTAAATCCTGAAAGCCAAATTGGTAACAAAAGTTACCGAGCTCGTGTCGAGCAAATTTCTTTTCATTCTGAAGCTGCTCTTTTAGCTTAAGATCATTGCAAAGAGAAAGACCTACTTGGTTAACCTTTCGGATAATTTTGCCATAAGATAACCTATTGAGGTTCATGGTGTTTCCTCCCTGTTCATCTCTTATTTTTTCTTTGACCTTTTTAGCAAAGAGAGATGGTAGGCTTGCAATGAATCGTTCCTTCTAGAAGTCATTGTTATAAGAGACAAGTTGAAAGACTTTGGAAAGGACAACATCTTTGTACCATCTGAACTTCGTCAGTGTTTTACACCGAAGATTTTGGAGTTGTTCTCGAATTCTCAACTGTCCATCAATTCCTCAACCAATGAATTAATCGTAGATATTGATGACAAGAGCGTAGATGCCATTAGGGATAGTTTGTCCTTGGGCATTCAAAATGGGCTCTCCGCTCTGAGAATTTACCTGAACAGAAGAAAGGATGGCTTTTCTTTGTTCTTCTGTCAGATAGTAATCCCACCAGCCTTTAAGTTGTCCTGAGAATAAGGCTACTATAAGATCGACAGTGGTTTCTTCGCTATTGCCACGAATTTTACAGGCATTAGCGTAGGCCAAAATGTTATGACCTAGAGTAGCTATCTGGTATTCAAATAGGTTGTCAAGATTCCACTCATATAGAGCTAAACCAGAAAATTGCTAGGAATTTTGTCTGGTTTCTTCTTCATTAAGAAGATCTACAGGAGTGGGGCCATGGGAGTATGTACGGTGTAGTTCTAGTTTTACTAGACTATTGAGGTGGGTATGGATGGGTTCCTCACTAGTGGAAAAGGTCTCTGAGGAAGAGATCTATCAGATCTGGATGAAGAAGTCTATCAGATCTGGATGAAGAAATCTTGTTTTTACCTTTTTTTACAATGTCTTTAAGACTGAGAGTGTTGAGGCAAGAGGCTAAATGGGCTGCAAACTCATCAGAAATTTTTATGGGTTTATCAAAGAGATGGACATTTGGAGGGATGTAACTAGGCATTACTGTAGGTTTCTCTACAGGTGGCTTAGCTAAGGGGTTTTGTTTGGTGATGACCACCGATTCAATGGAATTTATCACCGGTTCGACCGCATTGAGAATAGTTTATATTCTTTTGGTCTGATTATTGATCGTTTTGAGGATTAAATTTGAATAATTTTGTTGTTCCTGTACCTGAGAAATATTTTCCAAGGTAGCATAGGTGACATCCTTTTTGTCCTCTGTAGATAGGATGGGTATGGCTTGAATATTTTTCTTGCCATAGACCAAAGGTTCCAAGGGAGGATGGTTTGCTTCAACTACTCCTTTGGTGACAGTGTTCCATTTTATGGAAATTTTTTCAAAGGCATTTACCTTTAATTTTCTTTTTTGGCAAGAGAGGTAGTCTTTAAGCCACAAGAAAAAGGGAATATCTCTTTGTTGTTTATCCATTTAGTGATACCAAAGACGTCTGAAATTTAGACATTGTTCCTTGGTATACTTTGAGATGAATTTTTCCCGAAGAATTATATTTCTTTCAGAATAGAAATCTAATCTAAGGATTTCTTTATTTGGGATGAAATTTTCTTCATTAATCACATTTAATTCTAATTCCCCATCACCACCTAACTCAGAAAGAGTATTTGGGCCATAGGTGGCATAATCGAGTCCAAATTTTCTGGATCGATTTATCCCTGTTGGTCTCAAGGGGATTTCTCCGATTGAGTGCCTAGAGATTGGAGAAGTTGGCTTTTGAGCCATGTGATATGAAGATGGAGGTTGTTCAGATCTTTCGGATCCGGAACTAGAGGGTCTTGACCGATCTATAGAATTTATTCTAATAGATCTAGAAGAATTAAAAAAATTTATTTCTAAATCTCCTTTGGGTGTTTGGATAATCTGGTCTAATTGAGAATGAGTCTTGTTTTGACGAAATCAAGTCTTATCTTCGATGATCCAAACATCTGAAAGTTTTACTTCACTCCATTTAAGGGTTTTTGGAACATAAATATTATGTTGAGGATTTGCTAGAATAGTGTTGTTTCCCCTTCAAATTTGGGTATTACGGAGTTAGAAAACAAAGTGTTCATTATTTTATAATGAACTCTGTAAATCACAGCTAAATAATGAAATCCAGACTTCATATCAAACCCTTGAGTATTGATACTAAGGGTTGTGGCTTCATGGACATTTGAGTCCTATAGCCTAACTGTGAGATCTGGTCCACAGTTAAAGTAGGCTGGTCCTTGGTGCAGACTGGTCTCTATTAGACCAAAAAGTTGATATGTAGGTTGGTTATGTTGGGCATCTCTGACAGAGATTATGGCAGCTACATTGAGTCTAGAGGTTCTAATAGAGCACTCTAAAAAATATTCCTACCTTCATGTAGGACTAATCCAAGTTGCGGTTAAACCACTTGTCTAATCCATGGAAGATTATGGGAGGCAAACATATAGGCAGTGACCATTGACGTTACTACGAAGCTTAAGTGAGCTTGGTAGTGAGTGTGGAGCGGAACTAGATGAGAAGGGAGAATAGCCTCGGTTGCTCCGAAAATATCCTACCAATTGTGGAACCAGGAGGGAAAGGTAGAGGCAAAAGAAGTAACAAAGGAGAGGAACCAAGAGTGCTTTAATTTTGAATTTTGGTAAAAAAAGCACTTGCTCCCATGCTCGGACATAGTCAAAATAATTATACCAAGGATCTCCTAGACCCTTGTATGCCTTGTCAATAAGCCTTTTAGGCTTGTGGAGATATATCATCTCTCTTTCCCATTCTTGCACACTCACGATCTTTAAGATCTGCATTTTAGAGAATGTTAATTCATCTGTGTGTTTGTTACTCGTATGATGAGTAATCAGCACACTCCCAGATTCTTTTAGAATCTGTTCGTAAATCTTTTGAAAACTTAAAGATTTTAAAACGTTGGTTGGTTGGTTATTATTTGATAAGTCAAATGTATAAAAAGGTGCTTAGGAATGAAAAGTCATTGCCCATTGGGTCAAGGGACACCAATGACATCCCTTAAGACCTAATAATCATTAAAGAAGGCCCAAGAGACTCTAAAAACATCCTCAACTAGAGAAACCATCACTTACACCCTATTATGTCCATTAACCAAAGGACATATCCCCATGAAACCTATAAATATAGGAACCCATCTCACAGTAAAGCAAATTAAATTTTCTCTTCTAATCTTTCATTTTCTCTTTTTTACATTTCTCTAAATTTTATAGGTGTTATTTCAAATGCTTCAATAACTGATGGGCTAATTGAAACTCCCTAGTTGGTCTATAAACTAATCTTAGAGGGGGTGAATAGGATTATTATCAATTTTTAACAATTTAATTGCTTTGTAAATACACTTACCCTAAAATGTATACTTCAAATAGATGTGAGGGAAGTGATGTTGAAAATTTAATTTACCTATTGGTTCAAGTAGCCATCAGTCGATTGTGTGAATTTAATTTAAAAAATAAATAAAAACTGAATTAATAGAAAAAATTTGCACTTGAATTAAATGAAGCCAAGCATATAATCAATACAAAATGATACACAATCCACACCATAAGAGACAAAATATTTATAGTGGTTAATTTGGCACTCCAAGCTTATGTCCACTGTCGAAAAGTTCCACACTAAGCTATGATTTTTATTAATAGAGTTCACAATATATTATAGATAAAATCACTAAAACTGATCTCACACTAACAATCCCACAAGAATCCTCTTGCTATAAAGTTACATGTTTGTTGGCTCCGGCAAACACGCACAATGCCTTCGGTGGCTTCAGCGGAGGTTATAATTCAGTATTAATACAATCCCATAAGAATCCTCTTGCTATAAATTTGCATGTTCATTGTCCTTAACGGACACTCACAATACCTCCGATGGCTCTGGTAGAGGTTGTAATTTCGTATAAATAAATTTGAAATACTAGAGGTAAATCTCTAGGTCATATGTCTCTCAATAGATAGATTTTACTATAGTATCAAATCATTTTGGATTAAATTGCCTCTAAATTAGGCTGATATTACTATGGTGCTCAGTGATTTATTCCTCTAAATATACATGTGTGAAGAATAAATTCTCAGTCAAATGCCTCTAAAACTAGGAAAATATTACTATTGAATTCAGATATCTCTTCATAAAAATTTAGTATTAGATATTACCTCGATGTGGCTCTATCTCTCATAACGTAGACGTGCTCATGATGTAACAAAGATTGGCAGGGGTGTGTGGTGAAGAAACCTCTTTCTTAATGGTCTACTAGTAGGAGTACACGTATAGAGTTCTTCTCTCTCCAACTATGGAGAAGTGGCTATTTTTTTTTTTTGCATAAACTATCTTAAATAATGATAATCAATTTTCTTAATCATTATTAACTCTAATTAGGGTTTGGGCATTTATAGAGGATGGACTCCTCATATACCCCAATAGTCTACAAGTCCCTTTTTCGGATTTTTAGAAATTTTATTTAATTTTTCCATTTTTGTTGCATTGAATCGGTCCAGCTGGACTTGAATCTGTCCAACCATAATTGCCTTACGTACTCTAGATCAGTCTGAGAACTCTCAGATCGGTCTTGTGTTCCCATTGGATCGGTTCAAGCATTATTTTCCTACGAAGATAAGTACTCCTAATATTCCTCGAATCAGTCCGGTTAAGTGCTGGATCAGTCCAATTAACTTGGATCGGTTTGATTAACCTAGATTTGTCCAATTCCCTTTTTTTTTTTTTTTGTCTAATTTTACTTATTTTTTTCATTTTTTTCAACCAAGGTCATAGTGTTTCTTCCCTAGGCTATGGTGAGGTCCAATCTAACCAACTTAGGTATGGTTTGGTCTCTAGAGCTTACATACCACCTTTACCAATGATTTAACTATGAAGTTCATGTAGTGGCCTCAGAAGCTCTTCTAGTTAAACCTTGATCAGTAGCCTCTGTTTTGTGTGGTCTTCTAGTCTTCAAAGTCTTCAATCTTGATCAGATACCATACTCTATCATGGCTCTTAATGTAGTACAGTACACACATATCATAACATATTCTATTACATCATGTATTTTGTTATGGAATGGAATTGACAACTAGAAAAGAATATTACATTAGCACTCTCCCCCTTTGTGAATTTCATGACAAAACCTCTATAAAATACATGACTACATAGGAGTACAAAAAAATAGATATGAAAAAGTAGTTACATACTCCATAACCTTTACACATTGACGCATCTTCATACGATTGATGAAGTTTGCTCCCCTTAAGTTGTGTTGAGTCTTGTTTCCTAAAAACACACTCAACATACTGTTCTCAAGCATTATAACAAGTCAAGTGTGAAATAGGATAATGAAAGTGAAAAATGAAGCAAGTCAATCAAGCAAGCATGCACACATCCATACACTCATGCAATGCATTTCTAAAATATTTTCCTTATATTCTTTTGTATTTTCATTTTCTGTTGCAATTGTTTTAGATTTCCATGTTTATTATTACAATTTCCTTAATTTTAATTTTTTTTTATTTATTATTTAGCTCATAGTTCTCCCCCTTAGTCTATGCTGTCTCCCCTATCTATAAGTTCTCCTTTCTCCCCCTTTTTGTCATGAATTTACAAAGGAAGATAGTGACCTCTATTTGTTAGCCAAGTTGTACATCGTGTGGCAAGAATAATTGAAGAATTAATACTAGTAAAAGATGTACAAGAGTTGAATAATAGAGAAAAAACTCTCATAAGAAAATCAATCGATTCATTGCAAATTGGAAATATTACAAATAAGAACTCTTTTTCCACAAAATATCATTATAGATATTTCATGAAGTACAATGACATCAAAATATGAAGAAAAAGAATCAATCATTAGCTTCTCCTTTATCTTGCCCAGACTCATACTCACTCTCCCCACTTAAAAAAAAGATGGACAGGTGAGATTATTAGACTAGGCACTTTTTGATAATTAAGAAATGTCTTGTCATGTGGTCTTCCATAAAATCAACCTGATATCCCATTCTCTCTAGCCTTTTCTCCATCTTGTTCACCTTGTTGACAATCCTCTTTTGATTTTTCTCATTTCAAGCTTTCCCATCCATGATGGCTTTGTACAAGTCCTCAACAGAGGAAGAACCAGAGGAGGGTGCCTCCTGAGATGAAGAAGGAGCATCCTGAGCAAGAGGTGCAGTAGGAGGAGGTGCAGCAGACTGGGAAGTAGAGGGTCCATCCTAAAATGTGGAAGGTGTAGTCTAGGGAGTAGACTAAGCTTGGACCTAAGTCTTCTCTTGCAACATTTGACGCGGGATTTTTTGATAGCAGTCCCTTGCCTCAACACCTTTGCATCTTATGGAAAAGGTACTATGTAATTCTTCATGAGGTTATTGATCATAACCCTATATGGAAACCCCTTAACCATAGTAGAATTCTTGGCTTCAAATATGATCATGTATTACCGAATGTCAGGAATGTCTATTGGCTTCCCAGCCAAAATATTGTACACAACGTGGACTTTGTGATCAGGTAAGCCCACCTTGTGCATAGTGGGGAAGTGGTTGTAGGTGAAGATCTAGTGGAGGAAGTGAGTAGGGAGAGTGCATCTGATCACTTTAAGCTTCCCCATCCAAGTCCACATGTTACCCTCGTAGATGAGAACAACAATCTCCTCCCTCTTGAGGTCGATAGGTGGGAGTGCCCTTGCATTGGCCTGTGGACAACAATACCAAGAATCTAGCTATAAGACTCTAGATTGAGCTCCATGCAAATCCCATACACCTCTGTCTTAAAAAGTCAGAGTATCAAGGTTGGAAGAGTGGATGTTGGATTAGAAAATGGGAACGACCTCTTCTTAAACATTTTCCTTGATCTCCATGAGGTCTTGCCAAACTTCCTCCAATAAATGGATTCCAATTATCATGACAAAAAGAGTCTGTGGATGAATGAACCTCTCTACAAACAAGGATCTCTATGAAAAATAGGTCATGTAGTTATCGAGGCAATCCTTATTGTGAAATGGGTCATAGTTCTTGTCTTCCTTATTTCTTCCTATCTTCGATCCTTTCTTGATTGTGAGTTTGGGTACCATAAGAATCGAAGTTAAATCAAACAAGATTTTCAAATGAAATGAGTGGATTTGAGAGAGGATGAGATTTCTGGGATTTTAGGGATCAAAAACTCAAATTATGCAGATAAGGTAAAAAAAATTGAGCTTATGTAGCACCTGGCAATTCGTAGCTATCAAGGCAATCCTTGTTGCAAAATTGGCCATAGTTCCCATCTTCCTCATTTTTCCCTCTATTCGATCCTTTTTGGATTATGAGTTTGGGTGCCATAGGAATCGAAGTCAAATCCATAAGATTTGCATATGAAATGAGTGGATTTGTGAAAGGATGATATTTCTAAGGTTTTAGAACTCAAAAACTCAAAAATTATGCAAATAAGGTAAAAAAAAAAATGAACTTATATAGCTCATGTCGATTCATATTCCACGAGTTCACCTAGGTCGGATAGTTTCGAGCAAGTTGGACCAATCCAACTCGAATTTATCTAACATATGCTAGACCGATCCGATTGGACAATTTTTCACAAACATGTCCTGTTAGTTCCATATTTTCCTCTTTAGTACATGGAACACCCCAAATTGATTTAATTTACCTTTTAGATGTGAATTTAATCATTTTAATAGATACAAATACAATTTGTGATCTAACATCTTTCATGGCACATAAATTCTTTGAGAGGTTGCTAAACCAGCCTAATGATTGTATACACCAATTGAGTGCATGGTTAGCAAGCTCAAGCCATTTCACACAAACTAATTGAGCATCTCAAATGTTCAAATATTTTTGTATCAAAAGGTTTGGTAAAGATTTCTACCAACTAATGTTCTATTTCAACATATTCTAAAAAGATTACTTTCTCTTCAACCACGTCTCTAATAAACTGATGTCTAATATCAATGTGTTTGGTTCGGAAATGTTGAATGGGGTTCTTTGCAATCTAGAATCCACTCAAATTGTCTATGAATAAATCTACGGTGTCTTTAGTCATAACAAAGTCTTTCAACATATGTTTCATCAACAAAAGCTAAGTGCAACAACTACCAACTGCTATATACTCTGCCTTAGCAGTAGATAGGGATACAAAATTTTTCTTCTTGCTATGCCAAACAATAAGACAATTCCCAATGTAGAAGCATCATCCACTTGTGCTTTTTTGGTCATCAACGTTATTGACTCAATTAATATTTAGATAACCAGTAATTACATTGTTGTTATCGAATGAGTATTATAGACTATGTTGATAGTACCATTTATGTACCTTATGATCCTTTTCACTGTTTTAAGATGAAGACTTTTTAGGAGAAACTTGGTAGCTAATACAAGCCCCTACACTGAATGCTATGCCTAGTCTACTAGCAGTAAGATAAAATAGACTCCCTATCATACTCCTGTAAAGTTTATGATCCACCCCAACCCCAATCGGGTCAATAATGATCTTATCACTATTACTGATTAGAGTGTTATGGCTTAAAATCCTTAAGCCCAAATGTTGACACTAATGAAGGAACCATGCTCTTTATGTTTGTTTTTGAGGATCCATTTAATACCTATGACATTCTTGTATTTTGGTATTTCGGTAAGGTACCAAATATCATTTCTTACAAATTGAGTTACCTCTATTAAGAAATGTATTATCAATCCCATGGTCAAAACAAATGAGTTGTAATGTACTATGTCAAAGTCCAAGAAAGAGTCTCAAGCTCACAAGAAGAAGACAATGAAGGACTAAAGACCTATAGGCCAAGATTATGACAAGTCAAAGGAAGTGAAAAACAATACCAAGATTCATGAAGAAGACTTGTTGTAAGGATGCCAAAGATGAAGCATACCAAAGACAAAAACTTAAAAGATGCTCATAACAAGTACAATCTCGAAAAATACACACACTATACACAATGCACTAAACATTAGGAGATGAACCCAAGATGGGAGTGTGAGGTAGTAAGAAGGGTCTTAAGGCATTGGTATTAGTCCCAAAACATTGGGAGAGAAAGAACTAAACCAAAAAAAGCATAATAGAAAAATTCAGAAAAAACAGACCTTGATTCACAAGATCCTTCAGGGCATTTTTAAAACTCCCAAGAGTTGTGATCCCAGGTCCTGATCAATCACAAAAAAAGTGTGATCGATCACGGCCACGAATCTCAAAAAAATTACATCTATTTTTAAAGATTCTAATCCGAGAATTTCTAATACTTGTTCGTTAGAAAATGTTCTAATCATACGGACTAAGACTAAGCTTAACTCTATAAAAGGGTAATAATACCCTATGTTCAAAAGAGAGACATCCACATAAAAGGAAAAATTCTTGTCTGTGAAGTGCGGCTAGTCTAAAAGCTGGAAAGCCAAGGTTTCTACTGAGTAATTGATCATGTACTGCTGAAAATAAATGTGTGTGATCTCCCTCTTAGCTTTCTACATTAAATATCCAAAGGGGGAATAATATTGCTTATCCGTTGAAAGGAAATTAGCAAATCACAAGGTATTAAAAGAAATCTCTATTGCGTTTCAATCTGTGGAAGAAAATGCACATCAGCTCATAAGTAGGAGCATCCACAACTGGTACATCTTGTAATATCAACCTATATGAGGTAAGATTGTATTTATCAAATTGTTTATTGTGTAAGTCCCTTCCATTAGAGACACCGGAATGAGTGTTGCACTCTTTGGAGACATAGAGTGTAGGTAGTGCTTGCTTAGCAGGTAGAAAGGTTTTTGTGTGAATTTTACCTATATTGTCTATACTTCAATCTGAATAAAATTACGGGAAGCTCTGGATTAAGCTTTAGGAGTGGACATAGGCCTTAGTGCCAAACCACTATCAATACTTGTCTTGTGATTGTGTGTGATCTCTTTATTTTGTATTCATTACAATCATTGAGCTTGTGATTATCCTTGTGTGCAAATTGAATTAAGTATTAATCAAACTAGTCCCAAAAGGATAATTGAATCATTTAACCCTACATACATTAATTGATAAACTAAATAACAAGATTAGTAAAGTAGGTCAAAGAAAACTAAGTAAATTAAAAGAGTGCGACTAATCCTATTCACCCCCTCTAGGATAGAATTTCAAGCTCATCTTGCATGGAGATGATCCAATCTAGATCCTCAAGATCTTCCATGACTCTTTTGGGTTCAATCTTTAAAGTAAAGCATATGTGGCTAATAATTTTCTCAATTTGCTTCCTTGTTTTCACTCCATCCTTTGTATCGTCAATGATGTTGTTAGTTGAGTTTCCCTTAATGATTCTCCTTTCTTTGGGACTCTCATCAACTTTCTCAAGTTCATCTTCAGATTCATCATTTGATTTTTAAATAAAAGACACCTACTTAGATTCTTCCTTCTCTAATGAATTTTAAGAGGTTGTTTTGTATATGCTTTAGTCTTTTACTTGATCATCAATAGTCACATTGACAGACTCTTCAATGCAATGAGTCCTCTTGTTGAAGACTCGATATGTTTTACTCTTAGTAGAGTATCCCAAAAAGATTGTCTCTTCACTCATGGCGTCAAACTTGCCAACATTCTTTCTATCTCTAAGTATTGAGCATGAGCTACCAAATACGCTATAATATTTGACATTGAACTTCTTGTCGTGCTACAACGCATAGGAAGTCTTTAAGGTGCCAAGCCTTATATACACCTGATTGATGGTGTAGCAAGCTATGTTAACTGTTTCAATCCAAAACCTTTTAGCAAGTTGCTTGCTAGCTAACATGATGTTGGCCATTTTTT
Organism: Platanus orientalis; assembly: GCA_025762735.1. NCBI lineage: Eukaryota > Viridiplantae > Streptophyta > Magnoliopsida > Proteales > Platanaceae > Platanus > Platanus orientalis. The sequence continues at coordinate 1,471 of JAOXJP010018938.1, read as the reverse complement.
GCAATGTCTTGTTCTTTCTTTTAGAAACCCCATTCTATTGAGGTGTCTTAAGAGCTAATAACTCATGGTTGATGTCATATTCATCACACCAGATTTGGAATTTATGGTTCTCAAATTCTCCTCCATGGTCACTCTAGATTCTTTTAGTGGTAAGATCATTTTTATTTTTTATGCTTTTACAAATAGCATTGATCTCATCAAAAGCATCGGATTTCTCTCTAAAAAAATGTAACCCATGTAAACTGAGAGAAATCATCCACATTGAACAGAAAATACCTCTTGCCACCAAGACTCTCATCTTAATGGGTCCTACTAGGTCTATGTGCAAAAGCTCCATGGGTTTAGTGGTGCCAATACGGTTTACTTTTTTATGCACCGTCCTTGCCTATTTTCTTAATTGACAACTACTATAGATATGTCCTTCAAGGTTGTCCAAATTAGGTAAACCTTTGATTAGTTATTTCTTGCTAAGTTTAGAAAGGTCGTTATAGTTTACATGTCCTAATCTTTGATGCCAAAGATCAGTCTCACTGGTGTAATACAAAAGACATACATTAGTAATGCCCGATTGAATAATTTTGCAATTATCACCAATCCAGATACCTTTTACAAAGAATTTTTTTGTTGTCCTTGTCAAGAATCTCACAATACTCCTTAGCAAACCTAACCACATAGCCCAAATCACAAATTTGGCTTGTGCTCAATAGGTTATGCTTAAATCCTTCAACATAAAGGACTTCTCTAAGTTTGGAATCCTAGGAGCTTAAATAGTTCCTTTGCTACCAATGTTGGTGGAGTTCCCATCTCCGAAGGTAACACTACCTTTGAGTTTCTCCTCAAAATGACTGAATACAAATCTGTCTCCAGTCATATGCCTTGATCATCAACTATCTAAATACCATCTGGAAGAGCTTCCAACTCTAAAAGCTATGTGGATCACAAGACATTTGAGATTTTTCTTTTGGACCCGTGTCTTTTTCACCCATATTTGTTTAGATTTTGAATATCTCTTTGTCATTGTTGTTTCTTTTTATGCTCAAAGTTCAAATTTTGAGTCTTTTATGATATTCGTTTTTCCTTGTTCTCTTTTCCTTTCTTTTTCATTTAAGTCTTAAAAAAATTTAGTATTTAGATCATTTAGCTTTTTCTTGCACTCAAATTTCATGTGTCCCACCAAACCATAGTAGTACATGTGATTTTAGGGACCCTAGGAGATGAGGTAGGTTGCACAACTTTCCTTATGCTTGCCTTCTTTCTTCCTTTTGGTTGAAGAACCTAGCATTTACCACGGGAACTAGATTGTGTAGAGGAGGAGGCTTTTAGAATAGCTTTACCTTTTTCAACATAGCTAGGTTTCTTCCTTACAGATGTTGTCATGGGTCTAGAAGGTTGTGCATGACCAATGGATTTCACCTTCTACTTTCCTTTAACAAAGGAAATTCTTGCACCTTTTATATAGGTGGGAGTATTA
>JAOXJP010018927.1:0-17401 GCA_025762735.1 Platanus orientalis | reverse complement strand
GTAAATCAACTCTCTATGAACTTATCATAGACCACGAGGCTCCGTCATGCACTATAGTGTTACCTATAGCAGAGCGGGAGCAGGATTGATGAGTTCCCTAAGGTTGCTTGATTAATCACTTTATTTTAACCTTAGTGTGTTGGGATACTTTGCACAATCAAGATATATACAAATAATGATAGGGGGAATCAAACTACAACACTATAAATTCCCTATAATGTGATCATTTAAGTTTAGATGTTCAACTAACTTAAGTGAATAATTTGCAAGATGTTCAACTAGACTTAAATGATATATTGACCAATTTGCAAATTCACTAAGGCCTAAATGCTTATGTTCAAATGTGATATGGAAATTTAGTGTGATGGGCAATTTTGCATAATCAATATAAGCATGAACGCTTAGATGATCAATTATCTATAGATTGCAAACTAAATATGTAATATGCTCAATTAGTCTAAATTGCAATTTCAACCAAGTCCTAGATGCTTATGCTCAATTATGATATGAAAATTAAAGAATAACTACAAAGCATGCAACCACAAAGACACAAGTGTTTATAGTGATTCAGCACACTGGCCTACATCCACTTTCTAATGCCCACTCTAGGGGCATGTTGATTGTATTCATAGTTACTCCTAACTATTACAAGGACATCAACAAGATCTCACCTCTAGTGTTTCCAGTAGAAGTGACTTCACACTTGGTGTCTCTAATAAGTGCACATAAGTCCGGTGTCTCTGGTGGACTCCAATCTCACTCTCGGTGTCTCTGATAGAAGCTTCCACGTTCGATGTCTCCAGTGGATGTACCCAAGTGATGGAAATGAGAATGATGGTAGTGGTACTCAACCTCTCAATAGACAAATGTAACTATGGTCTTCACACCGGGTTGAAGAGAGCTTTCTTGATTTGTTTTCCCAAGTTGGGCTCAAGCTCTCACAAGTTCCTTAATAGCTTCAAGGGCTTCTTCTCCTCCAAGTCTTGGATGATGGATTTACCAATCCTTAGCTTCCCAAGACTTGTTCTCACCTCTCTGTAGGTAGATTTACTTATTTTTCTCAACAACACCTCATGTAGAGGTTTTCCAAATGGTTTTCACCAAAGGAATGCTCAAGAATGTTTCTAAGACGTGTAGGAGAAGTTCTTAGGTCATTTGGAACCAATCCCAAGCTCATATAAACAAGCCAAGGCTTCCTAAGCCTTCTAACAGTCAGAAACAACGATTATAATTCTGATCGTTGCAACCTCGGGTGCCCCCCACGACTCTGGGGAGCCCCAAGTACCAGAACTTTAGTTTTCTGGAATCACAAGCCAGGTGCCCCAAATTACTCATGGGTGCCCCAGAGTACTCGCGGGCACCCCAGGTACCCAATTTCGGGCGCTCCAGAGTATTTGCTGGCACCTCAGCTCCCCTGTTTTTCAACACAGACACCTCTCAGTAAAACAGCTATAACTTTCTCTAGAAAACTCAACTCTTTTGTTGTTTTTTTGTTATAAAGTAGACTTCTAGATACTTTCATACATGTATAGATTATAGTCTAATTCCTTCTGAGGTGATCTATGGAGTTGTTGGAAGTTGCCTCAAAATTTACTGACCTAGACATCACTAGACAACATAGGCACTTCTTCCCTAGTGAGCAATTTTAATTCTTTTAAGCATTAGGCTCTTTGTGGATTTCAATTAGACCCTACTTAAGTCTTCTAAGTGATTCCTAGGGTCAACCATGGTCTCGGGGTTTCATGAGAACACACACACCTACCATTGGGTCTCATATACCTAATTTACCTTTCCATGCTTGGAACTGATGTGCTGGCTTCCTTGAGGTAGCTTGCACTTGAGAGTTGGAATTCTTTCATGATGCTTGATTCTCTTTTGACATGGTCATTCTAGCTTCGAGTCCATCTTCTTGGTGCTTTCCCGCACCTTAACACTCGGACTTACATACGTATACAATTTACATCATAAAGTCCTATACACATGACCATTACATGAACACACATTTATTTTGTGCATGGACATTGACAATACATAAACTTAACAAAAGGTGTTTAGACTGGGAAGCCTTATAGAATCTCTCTAATAAAAACTTTCATGCATACATTCATTTTAGAGTTTGCTTAAGGTATACTTGAATAGTTTAGAGGACTAGAAGTAAGAACTTGTTTTCGATCTCTTTTGCGTGCTTGCATGCTTGAATTAAAACTAATATTTTTAGTTCCAATAGTTAGTTGAGCCCCTAGTAGCCCAATCAGCTATTGAAGACTCGACAATTAACTATTGCGACACGACTGAATGTCTAGTCAATCGTGTCATACTTTCATTAACAAAGTCAAGGATTCATGTTCAATTTTTACTTACAGACATATATATGGTTAATTATTTTATTTCAACATTGTTCATATTTCTCGTATCTTTTCTATTTTCAAATATGTCTCACCTCCTTTTCATATTAATTCATGTATCTCAATTTAATTACCGCCATTAATCTTGATCAAATCATTTATTTTTTGTACATAAAATCATACCTCTTAAATCATTCAAAATTCTCTTCAAATCTCTCATAATTTATATACTTTTGAGTTATTCCACATCTCATTCAGATCACCCAATGATTCATATTTCCTAGAGTTAAGCTTATTGTTTCTCATTAATCAAACCATTATAAATAAATAAACTTGTAAAAGCGCCTCTCTAAAAAAATCATATTTTACAATCACATTTTCATATAAATCATCTATAATCAAACTAATCATCTCCATTAATAAAATCATTTTGTACATAAAAAGAATAAATCAAAACTTAAATAATATTCTATAAACCATTCATTTATATTTAACTTTAAAACACTTTTGAACTATCTACAATCTACATATTTTCAAGTTATATTTCATAAATACAAACCATGTGTCTATAAAAATTTCAAACTTCATGCCTACATATTTCTCAAAATAAATCAAACCATTCATCTATTTTTAACCATTTAAACACATTTCAAAACTAAATACTTTCAAATAATTTTTTCCATTTTCTTTTTGTATAAATATAAACACAAGCAAAATAAATCAAAACATAAAATCAAATCTCTCAAAATATTTAAAACATTTTTATTTATCATCTTATTCATATTTCCTAAAATTAAACCATCTTGTACATAAGATAAATAAATCAAAGCATTAAATAATGTCTTCCAAGTTATTTCTCTTAAAACTTTCTTTTCAAATCTATTTCCCACCACATTTTTGTATCTTTACAATATATGTAAACCATGTAAAGTCAAAACTTATTAAATCAACCCATGTTCTACAATAATAGAATCAATAAAAAAATAAACTCTTAAATTATTTTTTATTCTATTCATTCATTAGGCTAAATCAATAAAATCATTTATTTCAAATTATTTCCACATCATACAAATTCTCAATTCATTCATTCATTCATATTTTCCAAAATTAAACTCCTTAATCAAATCATTCTATAAACTCATTCATCTTAAATTATTTTTCAAAATTCTCATATTCTAAAAGCAGTTCTCTCAAACTATTTCCACATTCTATGAATCTTTAATTCATTTCATCCATTTTTCTAAAAATTAAATTAACTAATCAAACCATTCTAGATATAGATATATATATATAGAACCAATAAAATCATTCCTCTTAAATTATTTTTAAAAATTTCCACATCCTACAAACTCTCAAGTTATTTCCTAATGTAGAATCAATAAAAACAACAAACAAAAAAAAAAAAAAACATTTTAAAATTCTTACATTCCACTTCCTTTCAAGTTATTTGCATTCAGAACTTTTATCCTTAGGCAAAGTAAATAAAAAAATAAACCATTAATGTACTATCTTTCTCAACAAGTAATGTTTGTTCTTTCTCTTTTTCTCACCATCGTCATAAAAAATATGGGTCTCCACTGTCTTGACCCCTTTTCTTATAAACCCTTTCTGAACAATATTTCTTGCAACTTCTAAACTTTCTCCTTGCCAAAAAAGACTATCATTCCTCTTATAGGCAACTGTCAAAACGATGTCCATCTCTCTAATCTATCTAATTGCTTTATCCTGACCAACACCTTTGTCCTTACAACAGATTGGGTTCTGTTCCTTCTTTCATAAGATCCATAATCCACTCCCATCCATCAACTCCCTCTAAGAAAGATTTTTATTCTTTTAAGGCATGTCTTATTTGCCCTCTCATTGATCTGTTTGGCCCACTATACCTCCCCTCAATAGAAGTTATCTTTATTTCAATTACAGAAGATCAATCTAAAATCTCACTTTGAAACTTGTCACATGTGCAAACCAAACTGGTTGCACCGAACCCTTGGATTTGGTACAATACTCCTGCCAATTCCTTACCTCTAAAAACCATAACAAATGTCTATAGGATTCAAGGGCAATCAAGAAATCAATATTCAATCGAAGTCCTATCGCTAATCCAGGGATAATTACTTTCATGGTCCCTTCATATGAAGCCATAAATATTACATAGTCATAACCTTCATAGTTCTCGAGGAAAGCTCACTCATCTTAGTAGTATGCCTCTTCTTCCCTCAAGCATTTATATTATATTTTACAACCTCGGAAGTCTAAGCTAGTTATGGATGAGGCCCATCCCCTTCTAAGTCTCATATCAATAGCTTTCTCTTCTTCATATAAAATTAATCTCTATAAGAAAGAAAATGTCAATCAAATAAATGATTTAATATGAACTTTGATAAAACCAACCTTTCACACCATGTTGTGAGTCTCTCTAGAAATTTTCCTACTTACTACAATTCAAGTCATGATCTTCTTGGGTATCTCTCCTGTACAATCATATTTGATACCAATGGATCTCTTTACAACTTGTCAGCACCCAAATTCTAACTTAGGTCTATAACTGGAGTCAAATGGTTTCATTATAGCATGGGATAGGACTAAGGTCTAAACACCTTTAAACTTAGAATAGGCAGGCATTCTCAATAGACATTTTAAATCTGCAAACACAATGAAAGCACTCTAAATCACCATTATTTTGAATTTGCCAACCCTCATAAACCTTCCCACATTGAAGCATCGAAAGGCTAACAAATTACCATTTTACCCCTACACTTCCAAAAGTCCAAATCAAACCCCACTTTCCAATATCACTACATTAACCAAGACACCTTGAATTTGCTAACCTTCATAAACATAAGCCTTCCCACATTGAAGCATCGAAAGGCTGGTAAATACCGTTCTACCCCTATACCTTTAAAAGCTCAAATCAAACCTAGTCAAACCCCACTCAACATCTCCACATCAATAAAAGCACCTTGAATTTGCCAACCTACGAAAGCCTTCCCACATTAAAGCATCGAAAGGCTAACAAATTACCATTCTACCCTTACACCCTTAGAAATACGAATCAAACCCTATTTGAACTCCTTTTCTCCACAACCCTTCCTGAAATCTCTTCTACAATAAAGATACCACAAAGTTAACCATTCCCCAAGTCTTCCAACATCAAAATTCCAAAAGGCTGGCAAATGACCATTTTGCCCCTACACCTCAAAAATCCTTGAACCACAGGCTATGAAGCCAATTTTTCTCAGGATACTCCAACCATCATCAACATCCCCATATTGAACACAAAAAGTAATAAAATGGCCATTTTACTGCTACACCTTCAAAATACATCACTTTGTCCCAAAATCAAACTTTTAAAAAAACCCTGAAGACCCGACACAGATCAAAAACTCATTCAGTTAGTGGCCATACCCTGGTAAGCCAAAAACCTTCCCAAGAAAAACCCCAGAGGACACATTGCCTCCCAATTACCCCAATCTGTCCCCAAAATACAGCCAAATCACCTTTATCAACCATGAACACTTAGTGAGCCCCCAAGAACTCTCTGAAAGTCTAAATCCATCAAGGTCAAGCTCATTTTTTTATTTTTTTGAGACCTTCGATAAATTCCCTAATGAAGAATTCCTTTCACAAACCCAACACAACTCATTGACCTAATTCTTCACCAATCTAGGGCACGTTTCTTGATTAGATGACCTTCCTTCGGATGATTCCTAATGAATTTTTAGGAGATTCCCAAAGAAAGGTCACTTGACCAAAAAATACACCTTGGATTTGTTAAGAACTGGGCATCAAGTTGTACTGAGTCTATGGATGGACTTCTCTATTAAGGTGTTTATCAAAAATCTCAAAAAATCTAAGCAAATGAGCCTGACCTTGAGGGATTTAGATTCCTAAAGAATTCTTGGAGGCTCACCGAGTGTCCAATGCTGATAGAAGTGACTTAGTTGTAATTAGGGTGAGAATGGAGTGATTGGGGAGCATTAAGTCTTTTGGAGACCCTGATGTGGTTTTTCTAGGGAGATCATGGGCTTACCAAGATGGGGTTACCAACTAGTTGGGATTTTTATTTGCGACGAGCCTTCAAGAATTTATCAAGGGTTCAATTTTGGAGAGAAATGGTGTATTTTGGGGATATGTGGGTAAAATGTTAATTTTTCTAGCCTTTTGTGCTTCAATGTTGGAAGGCTTATGAAGGTTGGAGAATCTTGGAGAAAATGGGTCAATTAGCCCAAAGTTGAGATATTTAAAGATGTAGGGGTAAAATGGTAATTTTCTAACCCTTTGATGCTTCAATGTGAGAATGCTTATAAAGGTTGGTAAATTCTAGATGGCTTTTCTATGAAAAGATTTCTAAAAATTATGGGGAAAATGAGTCCAATGGGCCTCAATTGGGATTTTTTGGGGGTGTAGGGGTAAAATGGTAATTTGCTAGCCTTTTGATGCTTCAATGTGGGAGGGCTTATGAATGTTGGGAAATTTAAATCAATCATGCAAGCAAACAATCAAAATCATGGCAAACAATCCTAAAGCTGGACTTCTAAGCTATTGAGTGTAACCTAAATAACTCTAACTTGAAAATGACTAAATATGCATGCTTTTTGAGGTTCTAAAAGATGAAGTGTACCAGATGAAACACTTCCCCAAAAAAGATCGGATCATAGAGTGGTAACTGGCTTGGGTAACTCGGAATGGCCACACTAATATAGCAGCAACTACTTAGACATTGTTCCCATCCTATGTGGTGATCCAATGTCTATCCATTGGTAGGTAATGACCTAGATAAGAGCTCATGAGAGTGATGTATTGGTGCAATGTTGTGTCCTCAGACTCATTTTGTGCAAAGTAGAAAATAAAATAAATGTGTTGTATACAAGTTGTTCCAATGTGAATTTTGATCCTACTAACTAATTCAAGCTGTCCTCAAGCTATGTGACCATGTTTTATATCCTATGCATGGCAATTTGGAGTGAATGTTAAAAAATGAAGTGTTATCCTAACTAACTAATGAAGTGACCTAAGTCTAATTCAAAGAAAGTAGGTATGTGAGAAAGCAAGTAGACATGTGAAAAAGTAAGTAGACATGTGAGAAAGAAAATAGACATGTGAAAGCATGTATTTGACTTAAATTAAAACTTATACATGTGGAGATTAAACAAGTCCCCAGTGGAGTCGCCATTCTGTGGACGTGGGGCGCCCACTTCCACTCTCTTGCTTCACTCAGGGGCAACCCCCCTTTCTGTTCGAGGGTTTGGCTTTGCTTGGAGTTACCACCAACTCGAGGTTTAACTGACAGAGTTGGACGTCGGTTCTCCTCTTCCCGAAGAGGAGAAGTCTAGACCCGAAGGTCTAAGGTTTAACTACTAATACTAGTCTGTGTTCTTGAGATTTAGGGTAAGTTGTTTGGTTGCATTTAGGGAAGGTGTTAGGCACCCCAAATACCCGCCTTCTTAGGGCGGCTTCTCCTATTCATACAAGTTTTAGTTTTATACCAATGTCCATGCTTTATTAATGTTGATTTGAAGGTTTGTTGGATTTTTCTTAAGCCTAATTTTACTCTTAACGCCAGAATTTAATTTAAGGTGAAAATCAGGCATTGACTTATAAACAGTCCAAAAACTATCCTTTATTTTGTCATGTTCTAATTATAGAAGACCTCTCATGGGTTAGGTCTTTGGAGGGATGGTGGACCCCTCTAAATGGCTTACTAGTTGGTTCCTTAGGGTTAGGTGTTAACCCTAATGGAAGGGAGAGGAGGGGGAAAGAATTGTTTTTTTCTATCTCACAGGCTTAACGCCTATTTTTCATCTCAACACCTGATTTTCTAATGCTTGAATTTTAATTCAGGGTGAAAATCAGGTGTTGGGAAAACTGATAAGATCAACACCTTGATGCAATCTTTTGGGAAGGTTTGGTGGGTCCTAGCACTGTGTAACCCATGGTTTAGGTTAAGGGAAGTTTCCTAGGGTTATAGTGTGTAACCCTAGAGGTCCTAAATGGAGGCCACGTGGAGATATGATCTCCCAAAGTAGGCCATGTAATCATCTGTTATAAGCCTAATACCTATTTTTTGTTATGATGCCTGAATTTTAATTTAGGGGAAATTCAGGCGTTGGATGCTAAACTAGCAGCTAACTTAGATTTTTGGGCCACCAAAGTGGGGCCCAGAGAGGTGGGGTTTCTCTAGGTCTTTACATTAACCCTAGGGTGGACTCACACTTAGCCAATTTTTGAAAAAACATCATTTTTAAGCCCAAGCTTAATGCCTGAATTTCCATCCAACGCCTGAAATTAAATTCAAATGTTAGCACAAAAATAAGGGCCCACAGATGTGCACATTGCATAAAAATAAATCTCAAATGTTGTGTGCATGGGACAGGGTTAGAGAAGAATCAGGGCTCCCTAGGGTGGGTCCCAAATCTCAACACCTGATTTTTCTCTTGACGCTTATTTGTTCAACACCTGATTTTCAATTCACTTAAAAATTAGGCATTAGTTACTAAGAGAAAATCCAGCAGCTGGATTTCTCAATTTTGGAGTCCTTAGGGTTTTATAAAAATTCTAAAATTAAGCATGCTAGTAGGGGATATATTCATTAAAACTAGGTCTCAAAAGACCCAATTTTTTGGGTCTGTTTGAGGGGCCATCTCGAGGTCTTCCACAGCTCCTAAATTCATGAAATTAAATCTAACATATCATGTAAATGTCTAGTCTAACATAGTCAAATTTGGGCTTAAGAATCCCTCTACAAAAACCATAATAAATTTAGCATGATAATTGGTAAAAAAATGGAAGCAAGTAAAGGTTGTTGAGCCTTTACTATGTTACCCGAGTTAGAGCAAGGTTTTAGCATGAAATGGACAACATAACAGCATGTTGAATTGACATATGTTGAAGGGGAGGGTGAATTGAACTTGAGTTTAGGCTTACCTTGCCTAGGGTTGATGAAACCTTGCTTATTCCTTTTCTTCTTCCTCTCTTCTTCTTTAGGGTTTAGGGTTTTTTGTTACCAACTTGGTCTTGCACGAATTTGGGGCTATTTATAGCCCCAAATTGATGTTATGGAGGGTTGAGATGAGGCTTGAGGTTTTCTAGGTGGAGGCTATGATGATGTCTATCCTAAACTAGGTAGAGGGTTACAATTGAATCTAAGTTTTGTTAGGTGGAGGGCTAGGATTAATTCAGCTAAAATGGGGTGGAGGATGGGGATTGATTTGTGTTTGTTGGCATGGATTAATGAGATGGAAGGGGAGTATGGGAGATGCCTTTTGGGGCAATCCCATTAGTTGCAATCTTTAAGGGTATGGCATGAGATGCCAAATGAGGGAGTGTGAGGGGCTTTATAGGGATTTGAAATTCAACTCATTGATCCAAGGGTGGTGAGTAAGAGAGAGAATGGAAAGATTCCAATCTGAGAGGTGCCAATAATGGCTTAAAGATGTGAATGCATTTAATGCAAAATATCTAGATTTTAGCTCATCTGATGACTAGGGTTGCTTTTGATTTTTTCGAACCCTCTCTCTATCATCACTCCTTACGAACTCGGTGTCAGCCCAATCAGTGTCAATTTCAAAGGTCGCAGATGTTCCAATCACTTTGGTCCAATTAAAACCAAATTACGAAAAGGTTAAGGGGGTGAAATCAAGGTTTTTTGACTTGAAAAGCTCTCAGATACAATGTAGAAGGGAAAGATGGTAAAATTAATTTGAGAATGGCCCAAGGATAGATGACCCCAGGTCCAGGTGATTTATAGCTTCTGACCACGCGAGATTACAGTACCTGAGTAGGAAATTAGGTCAAAAATCATTTCTCAAGCAATTTGACAAAATTGGATAGGGAATGCTACTGGTTTTTCTATAAGATGCCATCATGGGCCATATTTGGGAGATTTGAAGTTTGAGGAACCTTGGAGCTATAGGAGCTGACAGATTGGCTGTTAGATTCCAAGGCAGTTACCGAGAGTTTTTTGAAGCAAAGTCGCTTAAACAAGTTGGGTTTTCGTAGCTACCTGAAGTTGAGTGAAATTGAATGGCCATATATTCAATGAACTAGGAGTTTATGAAATGCTTTATTGAAAACATGGGTTAAACTAAGAAAATGACTCTGACCTTATTGCATTCCGGGTCCGAGAGAACTTTTAAGGGCATCATGCGTGCCAAATACAAACAAAATGGGCTTTTTCTGGGCTTGGGCAGAAATGACTACTTGGACCACTAATTTTCTGCCAATTAGTGGGATTTGATAGTCTTGATGCTCTAAATTTATAGTGGTATGGCCACTGACTAACTGAATTTTTATTTCAAATGAACTCCCGAGAGTCGATAGAGCACCTGATTTTTAGACCTAATTTGTCGCGTTTTTTAAGTATATGAGGGAATGTTGGCAGATAGGTTTTTCGAAAGTTCCTGCTCCTTAGACAGCTTTTCAAAGGTCTCACGATTCTGAAGAAATAGATATCGACTAATCCTAATTTGGAGATCTGCGGAATATTCTGGCTCTATAAGAGCAAAAAGTGGCAAAACAGCCTTTTGACCTATTGGGGAAGATTTGAGATTTCACATAGGTTCAAGATTTCAAAATTCTCTTCTTAGACCTAGAGATTTGAAGCTAAGGCCGAGGCTAAGATACGATGACTGACCTTTTTGGATTCGAAGATCGGATGAATCTTTGAGAGTTTTTACGTTGTCATAAATTGAGGAATTGGCTATTGCCGTTCTAGAGCAATGTCTGATCTATTATGAGTTCCCTAGAGCAGGGAGACTTAGGGATGCATAGGATCTGAAATTACACCATTCAGACTATAAGAGAGGCTATGGAGATCCTTTAAGGGTTCAAGGGTAGATTCTCTAAGGTGGAAGGGTAAAATGGTAACTTTCTGTCTGCAGGTCAAAAAAGGTGAAAATGAGAATTCTTAACCTGTGATGCTTCATGACAAGAAGGCTTATATAGGTAGAGAAAATCAGTGATTTGGATGACAAAAAGTGAGTTATGGGCCTTTGAAGGTAAAAGGGCAAAATGGTAATTTTTCTATCTGTGATGCTTTACTGAAGAAAGACTTATAGGAGGTAGAAAACTTATTGATGATATGAATGGGGTTCTAAAATGTGGACCCTCGATGTCTTGTTGGTGCTTTTGTGGGAGATTAGGGTTTGTCCAAAAATGGTGTTTTTGGGGGTATAATGAGGTGCTTTGACTAGTTCATTTGCAACTAGAAAATCCGGGAAGACCCCTTTGGGAATGCCTATCCTCCTCGAGTCTAGGTTTACTCTTCCTAAGCCAACGGTGCTTAAAGTCTTGATGCCTAAATGTTGTTATGCTATCCTCATGCTATCATATGACTTGAGTCAAAATTTGTGTGCTGATAGATATCCTATTCACCCTCCCTCTAGGATAACTTTAGAGCAATTTCTAATTGATATATTCACACATTGTCTACAAATTCTCTAGCCTCCATAAGTCTTCCTATTGTGAAGCATCATAGGCAAAGAATTGTCATTTGTACCCATTTTGTCCTCACATATAAAAAAATTGTCATTTTTCCCTTTTGCCTTCAAGATTTACCCCTTAGTCCTCAAAAGACCCCCAAAGTTTCTCATGTTACCTGAATGGTGTCATGTCAGGATCTGCATACTCCAATCTCCACCACCTTCAAGGAACTTATCATAGGATAATTCTTTTTCAAAACTGGCAACAGCCAATTTCTCAACCTCTAAAAACCCCTGGTTGGAAAACAACACTCAAAAAACTCCAAAAGATTCCTCTTGTGTCAGAATTCAGAGGGATCAGTGGCCATCTTTTAGTCTTGACCTTATCTTCAATCAGTTGTTTCTCATAAAAAGGGTATCTAAAGTCTGAACCCCTATGAAATCTTAAATCTTCCATAATGGGTGAAAAGTCAATTCTTGTTGTGTTTCACCTATATGGGTCCAAAACATTCCCTGAACGTCCAAATGATGCTTAATTAGTGCCCACCTCTTTCAATTGACGAGGCCTTCACAAAACCCCCTAATGGATAAAAACATTTAAAGAATCAATTTGTTCAAATTCCCCTAATTACTTCAAAATGAGGCACACATTTTGGCTAAATGCTATGTACACAATTGAACCCTGAGAATTCATTAGAACTCCAAAATTTAGTCTATCATTGGCCATTTCTTAGTGACTCTGAGACCTTTAAAATGCTATCACCCTAAATAAACCCATCCAGAAACTCTGCAAGCCCAGTCACCACATTTTTTCCAAATTAGGCCAAGACACCTTTCATCTGTTTTTGACATGCGGAAAGCCTCTGAGAACTCTCCTAGATTCATAATCCAACTAGGTTAGGCCCATTTTCTCAGTTTTCTCCCTATCCTCAAAAGACTGTTTCCCAAGCCAGGGCAACAGAGGATGTTTGCTAGCCCAATACTGCCATTCTCTAGTGAGCTATAGGCATAGTGTCTCATCAAGTGACCTTGCTTCAAAAAACCCTTGACAATTACTAGGGAATCCATTGGACAAGCTGTCAGTTCCTGTGGATTCCTAACTCTTTGAACCTCAATACACCATAAGCTTGGGTTTCCACTCAAACTTCTAGCAATTCTAGTGATATTTCTAGCCAAGGGCATTCAACTGGCCGGAAACAAGTTTTCGAGCGCGATTTCTTGCTCAAGAATCGTAATTTAGAGTAGTCTGAGCCTATGGCTTACAAAAGTGGAGGGCCACCTTTTATCTGTAGACCCCAAAAATCAATTTCACCATCTTGTCCCTCTAATAATTTATTGAGAGATTTTTTAAGCCAATAAATCCCTAATTTCACCCCTAACCCTTATCGTAATTTAGTTCTGACTAATCCATTGTTACCAGAACATCCAAGACTTCAAAAGCAGACATTGAGTTCACGTGTTTCCAAGCATGAAAACTCATAAAGTGAGGTAGATAAGTAAAAAGGAAATTTTAATTCATTTAAGGTTAATGAGCACATTATTTTGGATTTTAGCTCTTTAACTCCCATTAATAATCATTAAATGCATTCACACTTAAGGGATTATTTCACAAGCCCTTAAATTGGAATCTTTATGTGTACCCCATGGTCTCGACTCTAAGATCATCTACTTGAATTTCAATTCCCAATAGATTTCACATCCCACCCGCCATTTAGCACTTTTCATCTCCACCTTTGATTTATTTCAACCAAGCAAAGTGAGTAGATTTCAACCTAAGTTTCATCAAATAGCCATTGATCCCATGCACCCTTGTACACCCCCTTTTGATCTAAAACCTGATTTTCAAAGTTCTATGCTACCCCCACGCAACCCTAGATCTAACACAACCAACTACCACCCTTGATTGGTTTCAACCAATCAAAGTGGATAGATTCCACCCTAAGTTTCACCATTGAACCCATGCACCGTTATGCTCCCTACATAAGATCGAAGTCTCTAAAGATCAAATATCTAGGGTTTAAATCCCTACCTTACATCCTACACTGCCCACTTAATCCTCAATCCCTACCCTTGAATGTTTCAACCAATGGGAAGGGAGCCTTGCTTCCCACACCATTCAATCCTTGCCCTCCACCTCATAAGTCTCAAGGGTTCATCCCAACCCTTGGCTCAACCAATTTAGGCCTATAAATGTCAAGACCCAAATTTTGACTCGGGCTAATTAATGGAGTTAGATGGGTTCATTATAGCAAGAGACAAAGTCAAATCCTAGACCCCCTTGAACCCCAGATAGTTAGGCATTCTCAAAGGATACTCTGGTCACAAATGCATTGTTAATATCCAAACCCCACCCAAGGATCAATCAAACTAAACCCTAATCTGTCCAAAAAATACCCTAGGACTATGAGAGTCCTTAGCTTCAAACTATCAACTCTATTTCACTTTGAATCTTCCAACCTTCATAAGCCTTCCCACACTGAAGCACCAAAAGGCTAGTAAATTACTATTTTACCCCTATACCTCTAAAAAAACCCAAATTCAGTATATGGGACTCATTTTCTCCAAGAATCCTCAGCCTTCATAAATCCTCTCATAGTAATGCCATGTTGAGTTTGCCAACCTTCATAAGCCCTCCCACATTGAAGCATCAAAAGGCTGACAAATTACAATTTTACCCCAACACCCTAAAAAATCCCAATTGAGGCCCATTGAACTCATTTTTCCAATAACTTTCAAAAATCCTTTCACAGCAAAGCCATCTGGAATTTACCAACCTTTATAAGCCTTCTCACATTGAAACATCAAAGGACTAGCGAATTACCATTTTTCCCCTATACCTCTAAAAATCTCAATTTCGCGCTAATTGACCCATTTTTACCAGGATTCTCTAACCTTCATAAGCCTTCCCACATTGAAGCATAAAAGGATAGAAAAATTAACATTTTACCCCCATAACCCCAAAATACACAATTTCTCTCTAAAATTGGACCCTCGATAAATCCTTGAAGGCCCGTCATAAATCAAAAACTCAGCTAGTTGGTAGCCCCATCCTGGTAAGCCTAAGATTTCCCCCAAAACACCACATCAAGGTCCCCAAAAGACCCAATGCTCCCCATTCACCCTTGAATTACAGCCAAGTCATTTTTATTAGCATTGGACACTCGGTAAGCCTCTAAGAATCCAAATCCCTCAAGGTCAGGCTCATTTTCTTAGATTTTTTGATATCTTTGGGAAATACCCTGATAAAGAAGTCTATCCACTAACTTACCATAAATCAATGGCCAAGTTCTTAACAAATCCAAGGTGTATATTTTGGTCAAGTGACCTTCCTTCAGGAATCTCCTGAAAATTCATCGGGAATCAGATTGTCTACCTATCAGACCCTATGGACTTATAGTTCCAAAACCTAGACAACCATGATCCCCATTAATTTCTAGTTAAAATTCATGAAAAACCTATCTCAAGTCCATAGGAAACATGGTTCGGGACAATTTAGCATTTCTGACATAGCTTTTGACTTGGGTATCAGATCCGCGAACAATAAAATCTTGTGTCTCACAAACTCCAAAAGTTATCTTTTATATCAAAATCTAAAATAAATTTTACCATTTTACCCTTCTTGTATAGGTATAAGTCATCCCATAGTTGTTCGGAGCTAGTTTTGACCTACCTATCCCCCTCCCAATCCAATTCCAACAGTTGCATTACGACCAAAATATCTAGGAGATGTAAAAAATTCATAAAACTTGAAACATTTAGAGTTACAAAACTAAAAAAGTAAACCCAAATAGTAAAGGAGAAAATCCAAAAAAACAATCATTGCTCTTTTCAAAAAAATGTCATTTTATCACAAAATACCCTTGAGACAATTTTTTAACCCTACACCCCTCATTTGGAATATAGAGACCCTAGGACCACTACCCTGACCCCTACACCCCTCTCATGGGTGTTAATGTAAATTGTCAATTCCATAATTTGTAAAATACATGGAGTGGTAGATTAGGCATGGTGTGAGCATTGCACATCTTAGTCATGTCTGTAATCATTAAATGATTGGTTTCCAAAAAGGAAGACAAGTTCCAAGCACTTGAAGGCGATGATGGATTCATTCCCAAGTTGCCAAGGTATGAAGTCATGAAGACCCAAGGTTCATCAAGCTCAAGAAAAGGTTTGTCAAGGTATATAGTATAATAGACATAAGTTAAAAAGAACAAAAGTCCTTTACACATCCTTATGGACCAATCCATGCCACCTACATAGGTCCCTAAGTGAGTGGGAGTAGGTTCAAGGCTCATTGGCAGAAAAGCAGGGGAATCGGATAGATCCAAAGGGCATCGGATCAATCCACTACTTATTGGATTGATCTAGTAAGGCTCGGGTGTCTTAAACTGAGACACTCAAATCAATTTGAGGATGTCGGATCAATCCGTGAGGATCAATTCCGACATAGCCAGATCAATCCACCATCACAAAATTTCAAAAAAGAATATAAGATCAACATCTGTGATTTTTTGACCATTAGGATAGATGTCATATCAAGGGTGCACGACTGTGCTCATCCCCTATAAGTATGAAAGAAGCTCAAATGAGCTCTCTAAGACACCAAAAAACACACTTTAAACACAAGAAGGAAAGTAAAGAGAGATTTGGAGAGATCTATGGCATCTTTCACCTCCCAACTACCTAAGGTTCATCTAATGAGCATTGATTGAATATCAAAGAGCCTTTAAGTGCTTCCTCAACATTCTACACTTGAAGAATAAGAAGAGGGAAGCAAGGTGAAGGGTTTACTCTCAAGTAAACCCTTATGAGAAGCTCTAAGAAGCAAAGAGACACTCTTAGAAGCTTGGTGGCACACATTGGCACACTAACTCAACAAAGGAGCAACCACTTTCATGTGCAACAAGCAATATATAAGTGTAGTGAGGTAACTTGTATTGATTTCATCTTATATTGAGACCTTAGCACTATTGCTAGAAACACTGGTAGTGTAGACCATACCCGTCAGAAACACCGGGTGTAAACTATAACACTATCGCCGGAGACACCAGTGGTGTAGACCATACCCGCCGGAGACACTGGGTATAGACCACTTCCGTCGAAGACATCGGGAGTAGAGTTTGCTTTTGCAAGTAATAGGTTTTAAAATTTTAACCTTCATTGTAATGTAATTCAATCTTAATAAAACTTAGTAGCTCAGTAGTGAGCTTTGAAAGTGGATGTAGGCCCGATTGCCGAACCACTATAAAAATTGTGTTGTGTGTTTGCTTGTGGTGTGAATTATCTCTTCTCTCTATCTTTACATGGTATGTTTAACATCTTACATATAATCTTTCATATGTGCTACCACTCAGAAATTTAAATTAAGAATTACCATTGAATTACACTTGTAATTCTTAAACTATATATTGTGCATTAAATTCCAAGAATTACAATAATATCTGAGTTAGAATTTTAAGTGGGGGTTAATTAAAAGAATTTTTAGAAATCCTATTCACCCCCCTTCTAGGTTAAAATCGGACTTTCAATAGGCCCCACCATCTCTTTTACCTCCGCACCTCCACCCCACACTTGTCAATGGGCCACATGTCACACCACAAAACCCATACTAGTAAGGCCATGAATTTTGGCATGTGA
>JAOXJP010018916.1:0-17401 GCA_025762735.1 Platanus orientalis | reverse complement strand
CACAATTCCTGCGAGAATTGGGAGTCATGTCATACCTTGATGGAAATATCTAGGAGTCTACTTTCTAAAAAAAATAAACAGTGTGCAATTACGAGTTTCTTAGAAGAAGTTATGCCCATTTTACCATGAGGTATTTGTGTTGACAAGCCCACAAATTTGGAGTAACTTTTTGGGCCCATTGACACCAATCCTGAGTGAATTATGGGAAAAACTATATACCTATGAAAATATCTTTAAGTCTAGTTTCCAACCCAACAAACGAAGATCAATTTCGAGTTATATAGGGAAAGTTATGAGCATTTAAGTGTAAGGGGGTAAAAATTAAGAAAAGCATGTTTAAATCAATCCAAATTATTTGGATCAATCTAAGATCAAACCAGCCACTCTCGAGTCTCAGAAAAGTGCAAAAATCGTGTTGAATCAATTCAAATGATTCAGATTGCGATTTTTTGAGAAAATTTTTTTTTTCATTTTAAGGAGTGTGAGACCCTCTCAACTTGACACAAAACCTTAGAAATATGATAAAGAAACCCTAATGACCTCATTTATAACAAAAGTAGAAGAGTTAGAGAGATCTAGAGGAATTGAGGGTTAAGTGTGGGAGTCCCTCCCTAATTGAGTAAGTTTCACTCCCAACTTTGGAAATCCACTAGTTTACCTTATTTTTTTTCCTAGATTTTCATTATCTACATAGTTAATACTCTTCCTACATCATTTTTACAAAGGATAGGAACAAGGAAATGAGGTTTTAGAGGGCTAGAGAGCTTGAACAAGCAAGAAGAAACTACAACAAAAATGGTTTTTAATAGCATACTTTAAGCAACGTTTTTGCATAAATGTTGTAAAAAGTATAATATTATATAGCGTTTTTATTAGGAAATGTTGGTAAATGGGGTGGAAGATGTAAACAACGTTTAAAAAATGCTATAAAACCAAATAAAGATAGTGTTTTTAAAAAACACTACATATATGAGGTTTATACAGCGTTCCATTGTTCCGTAAAATCAATATAGCCAACGTTTTTAGAAATGTTGGCTATACTCTAGTCTTCCCGCACCATTTTTTAGGGCTTCTTCTGATCTTCATACATGGAGATTGTTTCTATCTCCCTGGCGTCGCTCTAGAGGATTTCCAAAAGGTTAGCTGGTTATCGATGTCTAGCTTTGTTATTTTCTTCTCTTTCTCTTTTCATTTCTTCTTTTGCTTTTTCTCTTTCTTTCTTTTTCTCTAGCCCGAGGGAAACCCCCCTCCCTTCAACTCCCCCTTTGTCTTTCCTTGCCACCTCTCTGCTTTCTTTTCCATCCCTCTTCTCTCTCTATCTCTCTCCTCCCACAACCTCTCCCAGATTTCTCTCTCCCACTCTCTGTGCTCCTCTCTCTCATCCCTCTCTCTGTCCTAAGCACAACCTCTCTCTCCCTGACTTCTTTCTTTCTCTCTCATCCCATAACCTTATTAAACCCCCACCAAACCCTTTGCGTCCAAATCTCTTACTGCTCCTCCCTCACATTACCTAGTAATAGCTTAAAATTGTAGTATTGTCATTGTTTGAGTAAGCATTGTCACATTTATTTTGCATTTATTTATGCATTTTACACATAGATATATGAGATTTCTCAATATTTATTCTTATACTTAAAATGGTGTATTAATGCATATCTTATTTTGTAGGAAGTTTAAAATCAACTAACAAATCACGTGGGATCCAAATTGAAGAGAAGAAACTCGCAGCTCCAAATTCTAAAGGAAATCTGGACAAAGAAATTTTAGTCAGTTGCGGTATTTTGGCCATAACTTTCTACTATGATATCGGATTGAGGTGATTCAAGGTGGGTTGCAAAACTAACAAAAAGGGCTATAAATATAGATTTCACAAAGATCTCCGAATTCGAACATTTTAGGGGTCAAAACAGGCCTGCAATATGAGCCTAAAAATCTGGATGAATTTCCATCCGAAAATTCTCTCAAATTCTAGGGTTTTTCTACAAGGATGAGATATAAAAGAAAAGGGGGGTCACACAGTAGAAGGAGGAAACCTCTCTCTCTGGTTTTTTCCCCTCTCTTTCAACCTTCCACCACCAACCATTAGAGAAAATCAGAGCACCTCGAAGCAGAAGATTGGATTGCAGAAGTCACAAAAGAAGGTGGAGTTTTCAAGTTCATAGATCAAAAGAGAATACTCTAAGCTTTCTCTCTATCTCTCCTCTTTTCATTACTTTGTATCTAGATCTTTTTAGGATGTTTAGTGAAACTCTATTTCTGAATTTTTCTTTAATTATGAGTAGCTAAACCCCTAGCTAGGGTTAGGGGTTAAACATGGATTCTTATGAATATAGTTTTGTTTTGATTTGATTTTTGCTTTCATGATTATTACATGAAGTGACTGTGTTAATGACTTTTTTTATAAGTGTTGCATGTTTATATATTTCTTGAGATTCGTCATCGACTTTGGTTTCGTCGGATCCTTGGGGAAGTTTTTACAACATGATAACATGGTTTTGCATGTCTTTAAATAGTCATTGAATGAATATTATTTAATGGTAATCTTTGATCTAAAAATTATGTAGTTGTCTGATTCATCCTCTCAAGGGGATGTTTACACACCAGTAGATTCTCTAAGATCCAACGTTGACTCTGGTTACGCTGAATGACTAATCAACAACTGCATAATTTAAGGGTTAAGATATTCCCTATTTTTCTTACCAAATACTCCGGTTGGGAAGAACACATCATTCTCCCCCAACTGAGATAACTAAATTAAACTTTATTTCTGAATTTTCATGCGTAGCCCCGAACCCCTAGTGTTCATCTCCTGACTTAATCCATAACTCTTTAGTTCATTTATGTCTTTTTTTTAGAATTAGCATATTCAATTTTTCCCACCTTGAGGACACAATCAAATTCTCTTTTTGATTCTTGCTAATTTTCTATTGTGGTTGTTTGTTCTTCAGTCCCTGTGGATCAACCTCGGTCTTACCAGGCTTTTACTACTTTGCTACACCCTACACTCGGGGGTTATTTTGCTCAACGTAGTGTGCTCTTTGGAGTGCATTATTTAGATCGTAGTAGGTTTCCTTATCGAGCCAAGTCTTGTGGCCTCAACAATCTCCTTTTCTGAGTCCTGATCATCAAGGGGAAGTCAGGATTGTACCCGTAATTATATATGGGAGGCTTCTGCTATACTACCTATTAACGGGTGCGATCACTTTTACCCACCTATCGATTTCTCCAGCAGTTGGTTTAATTGTCCTCGAGGGTTGTGGTGCCTCTTGGGGTTGTTGGACCCCCATCCAGGGTTTATTCACGTACTGACCCCTTTCTCTTACCCATTTGTTGTGTCACCAATCATTGGTGCAAGGGGCTTAGAAAGGGATTCTTGCGCTTGTGTATGATTTCCTCTTTTGAGCGAGCTCTACTGGTATGGGGGCTTCATGCTCCCTTTTTGTAGCCATGGCCATAAGATTGGTCATTATCTTGCCGCATCTACCGCAGAGGCAAAAGTCGTCTTCTTCCACCAGAGTCTTCCCATCACTTTTGCTATCGAGCTGTGAATCTCATGTCTTTATACTGGAATCTTCAAATGGTTTTTTCCCGAGCTCGGCCATATTTGTAGCCTTGCTAACAATTGAAGGCTTCGATCGTATTCCTACACCATGTACAATTTTAGTGAGTCCGACATTTTTGTGGCATCTTGTGATTTCTTTTCCCGTGTCCAATCTATAGTTATCATATCGACATCTACCAATTTTAGGAAGGGTTGGCATCCACTTCCATAGCCTTGGTTTTATCCGGAAACCGAAGCAATTTGTTGTTAATTCTTTATTGGATAATATTTTGAAACATTATACATTTATTAGTCGGGTGTGTGAAGGAGTTATGCAATTTGCAATAATCCTTCACACGTAGCTCCTCGTGTGTGGGGATATTGTGCCTCCCAACTAACTTGATCTGCTTAGCCTCAAGTAACATGTCAAATATATGGTCAGCCTTAGTCAGATCGAAGGAATAAGTTTTTGTTACAGCTTGCGGTTTATTTGACTCTTGTGTCTGTCTATCTTTTTTAGTCAGAGCCTCACATGTGAACGGTTTATTTCCTACAAATTTTGTTTGGTCGACCTCATAGTTAAGATCCTGATAGTAGGTCTCGTATGACGAATTTTGACATTGATTCTCCTCTCGGAGAATGTTTTCATAACGGGTTGCCCTTTCTAACAACTCGAATAAATCAAAGAAGGTCATTCCCTTGAATTTCTTTCTAAGCTCGAAATCAAGCCCATCCTAGACAAGTTTTACAAACTCGACCTCAGGTAAGCCACAAAGGCACCTTGACATGGCTCTTTTGAACCTCATAATGAGTTGCTCTACCATTTCTCCTGGTTGTTGCCTTAACTTTGCTAAGTCAGGCATTGAGACCCCAATGTCCGCTCGAGCAAAATGGGCTTTGAATTTATCCTTCATTTCTTCCCAACTTCTTATCGAGTTAGGTGGGAGGTTAGTGTACTAAGTGAAAGCCTGCCTTGTGAGGGAATTTAGAAATAGTCTCAATTTGTAATATCCTAAGTTAGAAAATTCCCCATGTTGTGTGGTGAATCGGCTATGTGTTCCATGGCTGGTTTACTATCCCCTAAAAAATTAGCAAAGTCTGGTATTTTATACCCTTGAGGGAACTTGTAGTCCCTATCGATTTGCTCAGGGTAGGGTTTCTATATGTTGGACGTGCAGCCCGTCGAAGGACATGTCCATACAACTCCTCGAGAACCCCGATAACTAGTTCTCTAGGGTTCTGGGCGTACCCTTGTGGGATATAACCGTATGGTCGTTCTGGGCCTGGATAAGCCCGTTGGTAATTTAAAGGTTGAGCTTGGTATCCCGTACCCATGCCAATATTTTCCTCATTGTTAGGAGTAGGATTTTCCAAATAGTTTGGCAGGTCTTGCCCACCGTGGTACAGTCGGTTCGTCCCAACATATCCATTAGCATTTTGCCTAAGGAATGGGTTTTCCCAGTAATTAGGTGGCTCTTGCCTCCTAGGAGGTGGAGGTCTTATGCCTGCATGTCCATGTAGACGGTCGTTATACCCAAATTAGTCATTCCGATGAGGTCGTTAGATGTTGGGACCATAATTCCTAGCTCGACCATTACATTGGTCATGTACCCTGATCTGGGGCCCCTAATGTTCTTGTTGAGATACCTCGTTGGTCTCGAACATCAGGTTTTCATGTACCTCGACCCCTTTGGGATCCAGTTGAACATTGGTCCCTGTGGGATATCCCATAGGGCCTTGATTCTTCGATCCTAGCCCTCTTGTGGACACTCGGATATGCTCCTGCCTAGGGAAAACTTCAACTCGAGGCTCTCAGGGTATCCAAGGGGTCTCTCATGTCCCCCAGGTCTATTCAAGGATTCTGAGATGTCTGCTTTGTCAGCCATTCCACGGTCTCCAGTGCCTAGGTTTTGGCTGGCTCGAACAATGTCCACCAAGGGTTGTAGTATTTTTAGTAGGACATCTCCCAGGATGCCTAGCATCATTTGGAATTCTTTTTTCATTCTCTAGATGAGATCATCGAGCTTGTTTTCGATTTTGAGAGACAACTCACGTGTCTTATCACCATTGATTGGTCGTTTATCTCTTCGAGGTTCAATTTATGGCTTCGAGTACACGATAAATATTTCAAAACCTCCCACTATGGTCACCAATTTGTTGGTGGTCAACAATAATTCTTTTGTTTGTAATCGACATGTGTATGGGTCTTTCCAATTTGGATCATCAAAAGGGTTTGGGTTCGGTAATGCCTCTAGACCGAGGACTTTCACATTAAACAATGACACCCGGTGCAAGCAATGTAAAGAAAATTTTCCTCAAAATTGAAAGTACAAAATACAATGCTAGTTACAGGGAAACCTTCGACTGATAAATTAGCCACTGCCTATCCTCTCAAAATGGAGAAGGCCTCATTGAATCTGATCCTTCGAGTAAAAATAGATTATCCATTACTCTTCTCCTAGAAGCACCTCGTTGAATCTGGTTTCGTGAACAAGTCAGATTAGTCGATGCCCTTCTCTCTAGAAGAACTTTGTTGAATATGGTTCTACGAACAACACAGAGTGGTCGTTGTCCTTCTCCTGGAAGAATCTCATTGAATCTAGGTTTGCGGTGTAATCGAATCACTTGAGATAAGGGATTCGAATCACCATAGGAGTTAACTACCACTAAGCCTAACCTAAAACTATGACTACTGATAAGATGTAGAATATGTTGATAATGATTGAGATATGTCTTGCAATTCACTGTTTCTCTTTATTTATAGAAGTCTGTCCACGATGTTGCAGTTACTCCTCCACGTTCCTTATCCAACCATTTTTATTTAAATCGTGGACCACTTTGTTCACTGACTAGGTCATGTATCCTTAATGTGGTACTGGTGGGACCCTCCTTTACGCTTCATATTCCGCCCAATGTGGTCTGCCTGCGTAACAGTTTTGCTTACATGTCATTTCTTACCACGTGTCTTTCTTTTACTGGGGGATTTCAAATATGTGCTAACAAAACCATAATGACGCAATCATCATATTGTTAAACAATGCCATCTTTTTTGTGCATGCACTTGACCCACCAATGTCTTTACCAATTTACCCTTGAGATGTTATTTTGCACCTCATGAGTGGCACTCGATTTCCTTTCTAGCAATGTTCCTTATAGCAATTAACATGGGTTGATGAGAACATTTGAATTCAACACCTTTTTGGATATCTTTTTTCTTTAATTATGTTTTTTTTATGATTTTTACCCTAGTATATGTCACATGTCAACTTCTGGTGGTTGCTATGAGAAACAAAGTTATTGACAAAGAGGATTAGGAAGGCTCCCCTGTTGGTGGTCAACAAAAATTCTTTTTTTTAATTGACACGTGTACGGGTCTTTCCAATTCAGATCATCAAAAGGGTTTCGGTTTCGGTAATGCCTCTAGACTAAGGACTTTTACAACTGACAATGGCACCCAATACGGACAGTGTAAAGAATTTACTAAAATTAAAAGTACAAAGTATAATGCTAGTTACAGAGATACCTTTGAAAAACAAATTAGCCATTGTCTATCATCTTGAAATGGGAAGACCTTGTTGAATCTGGTCCTTCAAACAAAGACAGATTATCCACTACTCTTTCTCTTGAAAGCACTTTGTTGAATCTGGTTTCACAAACAAGTCAGATTAGCTGATGTCCTTCTTTCTTGAAGAGTTTCATTGAATCTGGTTCTATGAACAAGACAAATTAGCCGATGCCCTTCTCCCGAAAGAGTTTCATTAAATCTGGATCTGTAGTGTAGTCAAATCACCTGAGACAAGGGGTTCGAGTCACTCTAGGAATGAACTACCACTAAGCCTAATCTAAAGCTATGACTAGTGATAAGATATGTAATTTATTGATGATGATTGAGTTATTCTTTCTGTTCGCTATTTTTCCCCATTTATAGAGTTTTGTCGATGCCACAGTTACTCCTCCACGTTCATTATCTAATCATTTTTAGTTTAAATCATAGACCATCTCACTTATTGACTGGGTCATTTATCTCTTAGTGAAATAGTGGTAGGGCCCCCCTTTCCTCTTCATCTTTTGCCCAACGTGACTTATTTTCGTAATTGTCGGCTTATTGTCATTTAACTCCACATGTCTTCATCTGACTGGCGGATTCAAATATGTCTTAACAAATGCCCCCCAAACGTGTCTGGTTTGAATCATAACCAGACACACGTTGATCTCCCATTGTTTTTCAATACTAGTGCAATCACATCAGTCATCACCTAAAAATGTGGTTTTGCTCCAATCGACACCATTTTTCCCGGTGTTTTCTTTGCTCTGAAGTTCTTCATCTTCTTGTTCTATTCCATTTTATCTTCAATCTTCAATCTTCAATCGCCTTTTTATGGCCTATGTGAAGCAAGTCGTGCCTATTAACATTGAATCTGAGGAAGCTTCCTCTCCTACTGAGCAGCCATAATAAGGGGAGGTTCCTATTGTCAAAACTAAAACCACTCTGGTTGTGGTAAAATGATTGTGTATTTTAAGTGTAAGTGATCACGCCATGTCTATGATAGTCTTCATTGAGCTTCTTTCTGAAGCTACTTCTTCAAGCTCCAATATCCCCCATTATGGCCTGGGTCTCGCTTTTCTGAAGGAGACTCCACTTCAGATGTGTCATTATTTCCTAGTCGACCTTCATTAAGCTCCCTTGTTCTACTCCAAGAACATTGACTGGGGTGAATGGGAAAAGAAGATCGAGCCTTGCTCCTGGAATAAATCCAACCGTTCCTAGGCCGATTGGGTGGACCGCATGCTTTCCCAAAGGCAAAAGAAATGGGAGAAGCTTGGTCTCACCGGAGCCATCTTGTCCTCTAAATCAGATATACCATTTAACCAGTCTCTTATTTCTGCCTTTTTGGCATTTTGATCCCCTACCTCGAACTGTTTCTTACTCCTAGAGGGTCCTATGTCAGTCATGTTAGCTAACGTTTATCACTTGCTTAACATTCCTATCAAAGGTGACATTATTCCCCCTAAATTTTTTTATCCTTCTTGATCTTCCTTCAATTGTCCATCAGAGTCTTCTCGTCTTTCTTACACTACTTTTCTCACTCGCGAGATGGGTAAATCTGACAACGAGGTCACATTCCAAGTAGAATGTTCTTTTTATCTCTACTGGTTGTGCAAGTTCATGGTTTGTTCATCCTCAAAGAGGATCACCCTGGGGCTTGCAACCATTGCTACAGCTCTGGCCTCAGGCTGTCGATTGGCCTTAGGCCCTTTTTTGTTTGCTATTCTTTATAGATCACTTTGGTCCTTGACTTGAGATACATTATCTGGCTCAGTCAATGGACCATTATGGCTACTCCAATTATGGATTTATGCTTATTTTCTAAGTTTATCTCCTGTTTTATTAAATTACCAGACTCGGGTCCCATTTTGCAATGCGCAGTATTGGCTCGAGGCTAGGTATCCTTCATCGTTTTCTGTCACTTTTTCTCAATGCATTAATGTCATTCCTGATGTACAAAGAGTGCGTTCTAACATTCATTTCCTCCCATTTCGAGATTTAAAGTTTAGTTCTGCCGAATATCTTGCTTGGCAACCAAACTTTACCCATTCCAAATTTAAAGCCTTAAGGATTTGGACTTGTCCAATGTATCCCTACTCCTCCTATTTTTACTTTAAATTCTTCCTAGGAGACATGTTCCTCCAGTTTGAGAGAATTATTCATCGAAAAGATAGGGGAAAGTAGTCCATCCATGATGTCGCTTTATGTCCCATCAGGGGTTTCAGAGTCCACTCCCTCTTTTGACACTTAGTGTTCAAGCTTCTTGGAGAGCGTTCGAGAGTTACTAAGTCAAATCAAAGATCTACTATGCCCTCCTAACAAGGCTCCTCCAATAGAATGTATATTCGTTTACTTTTCCCTTGTCATTTCTTTTGTTAATTCTCGAGTTTCTTACTCTAGCAATTTTTCAGCGGCCCCTCTCCGTGCTATTAATGCCCTTCCAATTTCATCTAGCCCAAACAAGTAACCCGATGTTGGTCTGAGGAAATCTAGATGTTAGCAGGACAACCAAACTTTGTCCATGAAGGACATGATCAACCAGCAAAAGGCGGTTGTTTGAGCTGTCAAGATCGAACATCAATCCGAAGGAGAGGATGACCTGGTGAGAAGAAAAAGGAAAGCAGTAGTCCTATCTACTAAGAAAAAATTACCACAAAAGCTCAAGGAGAAAGAAGAGTTGTTGAAAAAGACCAGACTCGAACTCAATGCTCTAAATCAAAAGAAAGTCGATGAGGCAAAAGAGCAAGTAAGGTTTGAGATACAAAAAATGAACCAAACCACTAAATGACAACCTTGCTCGTTCATGGGAGGTGGAACAAAAGGCTGTTGATGAGAGGAAAATGAAAGAGAAAAGGTTAAAAGGTGAAGAAAGGAAAAAGAGAAAACAAGAAGAAAATAAGCAAAGAAAATAAGAGAAAAGAAAAAACAAATGAGATGTTGTGGACATCGATAGGAAACAAAGTGAAGAGGAAAAGATAGAAGAGGAAAAACAAAAAAACCAAAAAAAAAACAAGAACAGGACGAAAGGAGGAAAGAAATCAAGAGAAAATAACAAGAGGAAAAAGATAAGAAAGAAGCAGAGAAGAAAAAGAAAGAAGAAGATAGAAAGAGAAAAAAAGAGAAGAAAAAGAAGAAGGATGAGGAAAAGAAGAAAAAGGAAGAAATAGAAAAATAAGTTACGAAGGAAGTAAAGAGAAGAAGAGGAGAGAAGATGACGGCTCAACGAGACTAAAAGAAGAGATGAGTAGAGAGAAAGACAGGCAAAAGAAGCCGAGAAGCTCGAGGAAGAAATGAGAATAAAAGAGGAAGAAGAAAGATAGAAATAAAAAGAGGATATCATCAAGGAGCAAAAACTAAAGTCTCAGGATAGGCTACAGAGGATGAGGCAACAATAAAAGATCCTGGTGTAGGTCATTCCCTCGATCAAGGGGAGATCGAGGGTTCATTTCGAGACCACGACATTCCTCTTGGTGAAGAATCATTAGCTGGGGTGATGGACCTAGATCTACCCTCTACCAATCTGACATCTCTGGTTCCAGAACCTTTAGAAATGGTTTCATTGAAAGGCTTTGAAAATGTCTTGTTCAATGCACCATCAACTAAGACTGTGAAGATTCTTGTCGAGCCTCTTACTTCAAAATCATTTCCGACAACTGCTTTAGTCTAGCCCTCCCAAGAGATCTCTAGAAGCTTGGCTCAACTTCTTTCTTGAGCTAAGCTTTCTACTTCTAGGGCCGCAGGGATCATGAGGTATTCTTCGTCTTCATCTCCATCCCTTTTGCCTTCAAATCAGTTGCAATAGGCTCTAGCAACACTTCGATCCTGCTTCACTGCTAGGCCATCGACTATACTTTTGGATCCGACAATCAATGCCCCATTTATTAGTTCCCGCAACTTGCTGCTCTGACGTCATGGTTATTCATCGGTGGATCAACAAGCTAGTCTTCACTTAGCTCTCTCCTCTCAGAATAAACCTCGTGAAAAACTCCAGCTAAGGCGTACCAAAGAGGTCCACGGTCAAGAATTAAAGGCTCAAATCGATGCTTTACTGTCTCAACAATCGTCAACTATTGACCATGTCTCTTTTTTGGTAGACAATATTAATGCTTAAATTGCTGAAATTGAGAAGGTCGAAGCCCATCTCCAGAAGTTAAAAGAGAATCTTCAAAATTCTAGTATGGAGTTCGAGAAAGTGATGGAGCAAGATTCTCTTAATTCTGAGGAAATTCCATGCCTTGAGGGAGAACTGTCGACTTGTGAATTAGAGCTTAAAGATTGTGATCAAGTCATCCACTCCTGGTGGTCTTTACTAGCTTCTGTTTTCTCTTGAATTTTTCTAACCAATTATTTTATACTTTGTTCTAGTCTTTTTGTAAATTTCTTACTTCTAATATTTTATATTGGTTAACTTTTTCTCCCACATCAAGGGTTTGTACTTTTTTAGGTATTTTCTATTAATATTTCGTATATGTTCTTGTCCATCAACCTGCATTAACCTATAGGCATTGTCGTCTAGTACTTCACTTACTAGAAATGGTCCCTCTCATGTTAGGGACCATTTACCTAGTATGGGATCTTTAGTCCCAATCGGCAAAATGACTTTCCATACCAATTCTTCCTCATAGAATGATTTGGTTTTTACTCTTTTGTTATAAACCTCAACCACTTTTTGTTTTTGAGAAACAATGGAATTAAGGGCCTTGAACTATTTCTCCCCAAGGACATCTATTTCAGACATCATGGCCTCTTAGTTTTCGATATGACTTAACTGATTCTGATTTTTCACCCTCAGAGATTACATGGTGATCTCTAATGGTAGTACCACATCATGCCCATACACCAGTGCATAAGGTGTACTCCTAGTGCTCAATCTCTTTGATGTTCGATATGCCCAGATAGAGTCAAATAGCAATTCGTCCCAATTTGCAGCATTGTTGTCTACCATCTTGCACAAGTTATTTTTTATTATATTGTTAGTTGTCTTTGTTTGTCCATTTGCCTAGGCATAATATGGAGTTGAATTCACTATTTTGAACCCATAATCTTGGGCGAATTCTCATTTTCGAGCTCCATTGAATATTAACCCTTGATCGATGGTAATAAACTGGGGAATTCCGAATCAATGGACTATCATTTTTTTTATAAAATGTATTACATCTCTCTCATTAACATCTCGATATGGCTTGCACTCTACCCACTTCGTAAAATAGTCTGTGACGACTAAAATGAAACAATTTCCTTTTATCGAGGTTGGCCTGACTTTCCTATCATGTCAAGAGCCCATCCTTTAAATGGCCAAGGCTTTATGATAGAATGTAGGTTGGCTATTGGTACCTTGGGCACCGACCCATGTTGTTCACAAGCTTCACAACCTTAGGCATATCTGATGCAGTCTTGTAGAATACTTGGCCAAAAATAGCCGTATCAATGAATCAACCACCTCATTTTTATGCCTGACTGGTGTGTGCCACAGATTCCTTTGTGAACTTCTGCCATTGCAAGCTCAGTGTCATCAGTCCCCAAACATTTGAGTAACATGCCATTAGCCCCTTGTTTAAAAACCTTTAGAGGTTCACTCCAAAGTATATATCCTATGGCTTTGAGTTTCAAAGAGTTATTTCCTCCTTGATTAGGGTTCTATGGATACTGCATGATTGGTTCTTTCCAGTCATCCTATTTTTCCATCCCATTATTGGGAGTGATGATGTTGATATTAATAACTTCTTCCAAAATTGAATTCTCACACCCAAACTGCAGGCTTGCAATGTTATTACTTTCTTCAGGGGAGATAGGACTCATTTTGTATCCTAAAGCAACTTGTGCCATCAAATTGACCCTGTGTTGGGGCTTCGAGGTATGCACTTTAATGTGACATCGTCGAATGTCTTTAACAATTGCTCAACTTTGTCCCTATAAGGTATCAAAGTATGACTAATACATTTATAATCTCCTGAAGCTTGGTTTATCACTAACTGTGAATCCCCAAGGACTTCAAAGAACTTTACTCCTAAGTTGTTTAGGATCAATAAACCTCGAACCAATGCTTTATATTTAACCCGATTGTTGGTGAATTCTTCTTCTAGTCTAAAGTTCGGTTTTGTGATTATTCCTCTTGGGGAAATGATTATTATCTTTGCTTTGGATCCTTTCTTAATCTTAGACCCATCGAAATACAATTGCCAAGGAGCGAGGGTAATGCAATTGTCCTCGTTGTTTGTCTGAATAGGGTAGCAGGAGGATCAGCCAAGAAATCTACCAATGCCTGACCCTTTACTGTTCTCTGCAGGACATAAACAAGATCAAACTCGAGGAAAGCAAGACTCGATTTCCCGATTCTATCTTTTACCATAGGTCGTGATAACATGTATTTTACTACATCAGTTTGAGCCACAATATACATAACATGTGATAGAAGATAATGTCTTAATTTCATTGATGTAAAATACAATGTAAGACATAATTTCTCTATCATAGGATAATTACATCAGGCCTTCTGCAAGACTCAACTTAAGTAGAACACTGATTGTTCATGCCCTTCTTCGTTGTCTTGAGCCAATAAGCTTGTTATCGAGTCTTCTTGGTGGCATCAACGCTGGTGGATTTGACAAATACTCTTTGATCTTCTCGAAGGCTTGTTGGTACTCTTCTTTCCATTCGAATTCTTCGTTTCCCCTCATTTGCAGTATAGGTAAGAACACTTTTGTCTTTCCTGGTAGGGCGAATGAACACTGCCGTTAGTAACCTTTTGATTTCCTCCTTAACCTTCAAGATTACCTCATTGGTCATTCGTTGAGGTGGCTACTGAAAGGGAAAGTAGCCATCCTTCGTAGGTAGTTGATGCTCGACAAGTCTTTTGTCTAGTCCGAGAATTTTTTAGTAGTCCCAAGCAAAGCAATCTTTGTATTGCTTTCAGGGAGTCATGATCTTCATGAACTCTGATGCCTCAAGCTTAGTATTGATGTACATTACTTGTGGGTCCTCTATGATACCTAAATTCACTTCTCTTAAATCGTCTTGGACTTCGGTCTTCAAATCATCTAATTTGGCAGGGGCCATTCATAGTTGTTTAACTCCTATGGTTTCATGCTCATAGGGTAACTCTTGTGTACTACATTCGGCAAGATACATCTTGACTCTTTTCTCTATCAAGTACCCTGATAGTCTTTTCATGGCCATTTGTATGGTCTCCTCTCTCTCTTTGTTTAGACTAATCATTCGACTCTTCTTTGCTTTCCGAGCTTGATTTTTTTATCCCTATTGGTGAATTAGGGTTGACTAGTTCTATGCACAATTCTTTGAACTCCTGACTTATCAAGGTCTCATCTTCTTAAGTTTTTTGCACGGTAACCTCGATAGATTTTCCCTCGTTGTGTTGCTCAACCAGCTTGATTGTTCCAACATTGTCATCATAAAGATGGGCATCGACATTGTTTGCTGAGGCCCATAATGGTTTCTGATCTGCATACACGACTTCTACACAGTTACTATCATTCTAAAATAATAATAGTTAATGCAGAGACAACGAGACGCACCAATTTGAGTGTATCCAATCTCTTCCTAATAGTGCATTATAATTAGAAGAGGTGTCGACCACAAAGAAAGCAGTCACATGTGTTTAGTTCAAGTGAAAGGACTCCTTTGGTTCAGGTAACATTCCCCTGAGAAATCACAAACAAACACATATGTTGGTACTAGGTCGCTATCAATCTTTGATAATTTTATCATCATTGACAAGGGAAGTATGTTTATAGTCGCCCCATTGTTAATTAGTACCCTATTCACGGGTTGACCACTTATATGTACCTTTATGTATAAAGGTTTTAAATGTTAGGTCATATTTCTAAAGGGCTTGTCAAATATAAGCTTACGTTTATTCTCCCTTATATTTGTTCCGCGTTCATCTTCCTTTGGCATATTGTCCTCCAGCTCTATGGTTGCTGGTTTCTCTGAGATAATGTCCTAAAGTTCTTTTTTTACCTTAGAAACTTGGTCCTGCTGGGCTTTGAACTTGACAAGTAGTGTGAGAATCATATTGCAGGCGACTGCCCTCTCGGGATAACAGCAAAAACGAATATTGGCCATATGGCCCTTGTCGATAGGGAGGTTGTCTAAAATCAATTCTAAAGGTGTGAAGGACTCTATGAATAGCCCCTCCTTCTCAAAATCACCAAAGCCATCCTCGTCCAATGGTAGTTCTGCCATGTCATACACTATTGTTGTAGTTCCTTTCCTCCTTTAGTTTGGACTATTGTCGAGGTGTCTTATAGCTTATCTTGGTGAGTTTTCTTGGCTTTCCTTGGTTTTTGATCAATAAGCACACGTATGGGTCTGGGCTCCTGATTGTCGTTGACATTAAGAACGGGATAACATCCTCTTTCCAATTTTTTTGTTCTTTTTTGCTTGATTCGTCGTCAGATGACATGTCGAATTGATAGTCAAGCTAGGCATATTTAACAGTCTAGTGCTGGATGGCTCCTCCCTGGCCTTATTATTGCAATCCTTGATTCTTGACTTGGAACTTGGTTCAGGTTTCCTTGTCGAGTTAAGGCTTGTTGCCTCAGTCATTTTTTTTCTGAGTCCTCGTCATTGAAGGAAAATCAGGGTTGTACCCGTACCTGTATACTGGGAGGCTTCGAGCATGTTGCCTATTAGCAAACGTAATCACTTTTACCCATCTATCGACCTCTCCTGGAGATGGTTTAACTTTCCTCGAGGCTTGTGATGTTTCTCTAGGTCGCTCATTCCCTAGCAAAGGTTTATTAACATATTAGCCCCTTTCTCTTGCCCATTTGTTGGGCCGCCAATCTCTAGCGCGAGGGGTTTGGAAAGAAACTCTTGAACTTGGGTATGTCTTTCTTTTCTGAGTAGGTTTTCTTGGTATGGGGACTTCTACCTCCCTTTTTGTAGCCATGGCCATAAGATTGGCCATAATTTTACCACATCTATTATAAAAGCAGAAATTGTCTTCTTGGACCATATCTTTCCCATCATCTTTGTTGTTGAGTTGTGACTCCCGTGTCTTTATATTGGAGTACTTGAATGGTGTTTTCTCACTTTCGGCCATATTCAAAGCTCTCCTCACAATGGAAAGCCTCGATTTTAGTCCTACAAAATGTACAATTATAGTGAGACTCTCATCCCCGTTCATTTTTTTCGATATCTTCTTGTTCCCTTTCTCATGTCAATCTATGGTTATCATATTGACATCCACTAGCTTTAGAAAGGGGTTGGTATCTACTTCCATAGCCTCGGTTTTGTCAGGAAATCGAAGTAACTTTTTGTTAATTCTTTCTTGGATGACATTTTTAAATACTACACACTTATTAGTTAGGTGTGTAAAGGAATTATGCCATTTACAATAATCCTTTGCACGTAGCTCTTTGTGTGTGGGGATTTTGTATCTTCTAACTAATTTAATTTGCCTAGCCTCAAGTAACATGTCGAATATTTGGTATGCTTTGGTTAGGTCGAAGAATTAAATTTTTGTTGTTGTTTGTGGTTTATTTGATTCTTATGCCTGATTATCCTTTCTAGCCAGAGCATCACATGTGAAAGGTTTGTTTCCTACAAATTCTGCTAGGTCGACCTCATAGTTGGGGTTTTGATAATATGTCCCGTATGACGAATTATGTCACTGATTCTCTTCTCAGAGAATGCTCTCATAACGGGTAGCCCTTTCTAATAACTCGAATAAGTCAAAAAATGTCATTCCCTTAAATTTTTTCCTAAGCTCAAAGTCGAGTCCGTCCAGGGCGAGTTTTACAAACTCAACCTCAAGTAATCCACTGAGGCATTTTGCCTTAGCTCGTTTGAATCTCATAATGAACTGCTTCGCCATTTCTCCTAGCTATTATCTCGACCTGGCCAAGTCAACCATTGATACCCCAATATCTACTCGAGCGAAGCGGGATTGGAATTTTTCCTTCATTTCTTCCCAACTTCGTATCGAGTTCGGAGGAAGGTTAGTGTACCAAGTAAAAGCTTGCCTTATTAAGGAGTTGGGAAACATCCTCAATTTATAGTATCCTAAATTGGAGAATTCTCCACAATGTGTGGTGAATCGGCTAATGTGTTCCATAGTTGTTTAGTTAACATCTCCATAAAAAGTAATGAAATCGGATATCTTATACCCTCGAGGGAATTCATAATCCATGTCGATTTAATATGGGTAAGGTTTTCTATATGCTGAACGTGCAGCCCGTTGAAGGCCAGGTCCATACAACTCCTCGAGAACCCCTATAACTTGTTCTCGAGGGTTCTGGGCATATCCCTATGGGGTCGCACCATAGGGTTGTCCCAGGCCTGGGTAGACC
>JAOXJP010018915.1:0-31704 GCA_025762735.1 Platanus orientalis | reverse complement strand
ATAATACAAAGAAAAGATGGATTAGAGGACTCATTTTATGTTATTTATTTTTCAGTTATATGTTCAGACTTTTTATTTCAGATTATGTTTATGGACCCATGTTGCGGGATTTATATGTTTAGAAGAGTTTGATATTATACTTGATTATAAGAAGTTAATTGAAAACATTTTATTTTTAATGGTTAATTTCTTTTCACTATGATGTTAATGATTTAAAAGTTAGATTCCGTTACACATGGTAATGGTTTGGATTAGAAATTAATTTAAATTACAAGTATGAATGACAATGAATAAGTTAAGTAAATGTAAAAATAAACAAAAATAAAAATTAGGGACTCTTTTATAATATTTCGCTGCAAAAGGGTCTTGAGTAAGGGAATGATGAAGAAGAGTGTAAAGAGATTAACACTCCAAAGTCTTATCTAGTGATGAGATTTTGGGGCGTTACACCTTGTGCTGCTTGGACAGGCTTTCCGAGCAAGCCTTATGTTACTTGGATAACCCAATTGAGTAGCACAAGGCCTGCTCGGACAGCCTAACCGGAATAGCATAAGGGTTATTTGGACTGGTGTTTCCGAACAGAATAAAAAAATCAAAAATAAATTAATATAAATTTAAAATTTAATTTAATTAATATATTATTAAATATTTTACATATTAAATATTAATTCTTATGATTGCAGCCCAATGTAGCCAAGCTTGCGAAAATATGGTCGTAGATTACAGTTATGAGTTCATGACATACGAGGTAAAAATCAATTTGTAGTATACGCTAAAAATCAATCTTTAGTATATGCTAATGTTATTAAATCAATTGACTGTTGTGTTCTCCCTCTCTTGTAAAGATATTCAGTAGTCGAGCGGCCCCGATTAAGTGGGCAACAGATGTTAGAAAGAGGAATGGATTTGTGATTGCCATTTTGAAATCAGATTCAATTGGTGTTGTGAGAAAACCAAGCCTAGCCCTTAGAATGTGAGAGGAGTGGACAGTACAGAGAAGACAATCGATCTAAAAACATCTATATGGATGTTAAGGTTAGGGGGACGGATACAAAAAATGCGAATGTCCATTCTGATTAAAGGGAAAGAAGTTGTTTAGCGATGATGACTGGATATTGGAAGTTGTATGTGACGTGCATAACCGCCCGACTACAGATCATCTAGAGAGTCACTCATATGTTAGTAGATTGTTCGAAGAGGAGTACTCATTATTATGGGACATGTCTAAGAGTAACGTGCGACTAAAAGGCATTTTGGTTATTATAAAGCAATAAAGATCCCCTCAATACAACTACAATGAAGGTAGTCTACAATGTACAACAAAATATAAGTTAAAAGAGAAGGGTGGGGGATCTTAGATGCAACAATTATTGACACTGTTGGCTGAGCATCAATACATCGAGTGGCACCGTATAAGTGAGGATAGTGAGGCTGCCACTGACTTATTTTGGGCACACCCAACTAGTTTAGATTTATTATGTGCATTCACATATTTGTTGCTTATGGATTGCACGTATAAAATGAACAGATATCATATGCCCCTCCTAGAAATCATTGGGCATACATTTACTGACATGACCTTCTCTATGGCATACGAGGTAGAGGAAACAGAGATCAAATAAATAATGCGAGGTAAGCCACATGGAAAGATTGATAAATCTACCTAATGTGAGCCATCCGCATTTGAGAGAGTACCATCGGTGCAGAATAGCTACTCCCTGGTGGGCACCGCTCCAATGGATGTCAACCCTCTATAGTTGATGAGACCAACCCGACAGAGGAGAGTAAAGGAAAAGGTAATTAGTAGGTTTCTTACTGTGTAAGTAAAGTTGATTTGTTATGTCGTTGTTGCTCATGTATTATCCCTTCTGTCATAGGTCGTTCGTCCATCGTCAGTTCAATCATCGTCCTATGATACTTACATCAGACACTTTCCAGATGGCATACGTCCATCCATTCAACATATTGTAGATGTAGAAGCCGATGAAAATTGCAAGTTTTGGGCAATTGTTGCATTGTTGGGCATGAGAAACGATAGTTGGACACAAGTCCAAAGGGACTTGTTACAAGAATTGGATAGTCACAGACAGTATTATGAGCCAATTTTTTATGGGTTTGCAATAGTGAATAAAATTAGATTTTTTATTTCGTACTTCAAGAAAGGTCTGTCATACGAGCATTGGATGATCATGTCAGAATGTTGATACTTGATAACCTCATTTTATAATGTTGTATTGTACCTTTTGATTGTCCGACAATGTCTGACGTTCTTACCACTCTAATCCAACCTTATACCTGCTATTGCCCGAAATGAACATGCTATAGGTTTCGTGAACAATAACCACTTCGTACAAGTAAATGTTAACGAACAAGGTGCTATTATAGTCAATCTTGTTCAACATTGTTTAACTTCACTGTTTGTTATGCGTGTAGGTCTTCCTCATGTTGGGTCATCCTATCAAACCCATCGCAATATATTGGCATAGATACCGGTGCAATAATGTGTCGGGATGGGCACTATATTCGTACGAACCACGAATTGAAGAATTTTGACATGTGGTTAGTGGAGATGTAGCGACACAAGAGACGTTAGATTTGATTGATGACTGACTAAGGCGAAAGACAACTTAGATGTATCCCACACAGTGCATTGATTGTGTAGTTTTGTATTGACGACTTGTATCTGCAATCGATAGTTATTACCCATTTTTGTAGTAACACATTCCTTTGGTAATTAATATTAATATTATTTTAGTTTTAATACTTCAAAACTCCATATGCACCATCAGTAACTCACACACAGTCCCACAACCAT
Source organism: Platanus orientalis (assembly GCA_025762735.1). Taxonomy (NCBI): domain Eukaryota; kingdom Viridiplantae; phylum Streptophyta; class Magnoliopsida; order Proteales; family Platanaceae; genus Platanus; species Platanus orientalis. The sequence goes on along the minus strand of JAOXJP010018915.1, from coordinate 28,889 downwards.
GTATGGTTAATATACTTGGAAATAGCATATGCCCTACAGTTGCGATCTTTTATTTTTTAGGGACCTCATCTCTATACAGTCATTTTATTTTATTTTATTTTATTGAAGGGTTAAGATTTTTTAGTGCATGATTTTAAAGTATAAAAATGTAATCATAATAATAAGTAAAGAAGGAATGCGAGCAAACAAAACCGTGATTTATATAAATAGGGTCATCCCCGAACAAAATAATACAATGTATTAGGGGTCTCATCCCCTATAAAATACAAAATACAACTAGTCAAATAAAAATGAAAAAAACTATGTATATATGATTGGCCTCTTCCTCCATCTATACGTATTCCCTGGTATCACCGTCACTGTTGCGGGCTCGCCACGATAGGTCATGATATCCCAAACCCGTATAATCGCAGACACCAAACTACCGTGCGGGGTCCTCTCAAGATGACCCTCCACGACTGCTCTCAGTAAAGAAATAACCCGCTCAATAGGCTAAAATAAGCACAGATAAATATCATATAAGTTGCAATAAAAAAAAACTAACTAAAATAAGAGAAATACGAATGTTGAAATGATATATGTCATTTGTCGTGTATGACTGCCTGGTGCTCGTTTGTTAAGGCTGTGGTGCTCTATGCGATCTATGGTCTAGGTTTTGCACATATCAATGTGATACAAGTGCATACCAGTCCAGATAGTCAGGCGCACAGTAGCAAGGGTAACGTGAAGGCAAGGATCGATGCTCGACGGAGAGTATGTGGCTCTGTCATACCGCTCACACCTCCTTATAAAAAAACATAACTGGAATGGTATAATTATGCAGTGGTACGATGTAGTGATTGTCTCGATGCCAGTGGGACAGATAGAATGACCCGTCGTCACCCAAACTACCTCAGGACCCGCATCAGATGATAGGCTCCACGATGTTAAGGCATTTAAGCATGTCATGGTAGTACACAACATCAGACAGAAGGTGATACTGCCTGTAATCGTCATACGGTGACCATATGACCTGCATAAGTTAACATATACGTCAAACAAATAAAAGACAATTACAAAAAAATAGTACTGAACTATACTATATAAAAATAAACACAATACTTCATTGGGGCCTCGTATATCAATAGACTCCTGAAGTGCCTTCATGTTGTCTATAAGACTACCCATCTCTCTGTGTGGCCTATAATGCAGGATGCGTGGCTAATAGTCATGTTTCCGGTGCGGAACAATAAGGGAAAAGTGCTCATATATTCACCTCTCCATCAACGTAAGGTACCCGACGATCTGTCATACCTCTGACCTGCTGGTAAACCGCAACTGTCGATATAAATATGTCAGCGCAATGGCTCCCCACGAGTAAGTATGTATGCTATCGATCTTCTCCAAGCGGAGGAGGTAATCGATTGACACTTGACTTGTTATTTGATTCGTAAACAGCGTGCATTCGAGTAGATAGAGTAAGTATGCCCTGACGAAGCATCTGATCACCTCATCACCACATTCATCAGTTACCCCCTGAAATCTGCTCTGTAGCCACTCCATCCTGACTGATTGGCCACGTGCAAATCCAAGCTCCTTGCTGGCCTCCTCCTCTATCACTCCAAGTGTACGAGATACCAATGTCTGTGACTCATCCGCTAGGCTAAGGGAGACAATATTCACAACCACAGGAATAAAAAGTTGCGTGCTTACATCATCCAGCGTGATAGTCATCTCTCCAAACGACATGTGAAAAGTGTTAGTCTTAGGGTACCATTGCTCAATGAATGTAGAGATGATGACGCGGCTCACTGTCTGGCATGAATTGTGAACCAGTGGGAATAGTCCAAAACGCTCAATAAATCTCCACTATAACCCATTCTGCAAATCTAGATGTTGATACATTTACTCTGCTACCTTCATTTCGTGGCTGATACACTTCAGTAACGACTGCTCCTGTAATTGAAACAAATACTATTAGTACGTCAGGTATTATTAATAAGTGCAATTTTTTAATCTTAAAAGCATTACCTCATGTTGTCATATAAATGCATCAATGTGTGTAGCATAGCTAGTGAGGAGCGTCGGGTCTGCAGGCACTTTGGGGATAAACGCCTCTATAACATCCTCAGGTATCTCTTCAGTATGTTCAGACACCTCTCCCTCTCTTACATCATGCTCATTTGTTGTAGGCTCTGCGTACAAGTCTCTGGTAGATGTCGCATACCTAGATGGGCCAACCCTCTCTATAACCTGATGCTAGTGGGCAGATGCAGTAGGAACAAAGTACTCATCTCCGACGTCTGTATCTGACACATATCATATTGTGTTAGACGTGCACAATAACGAATTAAGTATTTTAAAAAGATATATTTTTTTAATAAAAAAAATTAATTTTGCAAAAAAATTATTTTTAAATTATATTAGAAAATATATAATATAAAGTATTTAAAAAAATTTACATTATATTATAATTTTTTTAAAATTAGTATTTCTAAATTATTTAATTAATTACTTTAAATTAATATAAAGTTTTTTTAAAAATTAGTATTTTTAAATTTAATAAAAATAGTTATTTATTATTATTTTTTTTCTTGTTTGGACAGGCTACCCGAGAAGGACAGTCCCGCTTGGACAGCCCAGCCGAGCGAGATTAAGAGTGACCAGTCCGAGCAGGCTGCCTGCAGTGACAATAGAAACCTTGCAAAAAAATTGGTTTTTTTGGAAAAAAAAAACTTTTTTTTTACACCTAAAGAGTTCTCTAAACAAATACATACCTCCAGTTGCCACAGTTCTCCTTTGCAGCCTAGATCTGTCGGCTGTTGTTGACCTTGCTCTCCCACTGACCATTTCTCTGTTTTGTCGTCCACAACCTGCCATTTCTCTTGCATGAAAGTTGGGGAGAGGGTTTGAGAGGGAATGGGTTTGAATTTAAAGAGAATGTAAGGGAGAGTGAGAATGAGAGGTGTGAGATGGAGATCTTTACGTTAAGGGTTGAAGGGAGATGAGGGAAACATAGGAAAAAAAGAGAGGTGTGGGAGTGAAGCTTGATAAAAAAGATAAACTTTATATAATTTAGTTGATTAGAGTATTTGTTTAGTAAGTGAGAGGTTTTAAGTTCAATTCTTATTGCAAAAAACTTTTTTCTGAAATTGATGAGTTGGCCCGAGACCTGATAATAATTAAAAGGGAAAAGATCAGTTTAACCAAAAAAAATTTAAGCATGCATAAGCATCTTTCTCAAGCTATCACGTACCAGAAAAAGGTAGGCAAAAACCTAAGTTATACCTTTTGTTTGGTTTTCTTTTTTATTTATTTGTTCTACGTGGCAGCTCAAACAAGATTGCTTGTACATGCTTATGGAAACCTTGCTTGATCTTTTGTCTATTTAAAAATTTTTGAGCACAAGCTTGACCCGAGCCCAAAGTGTAATGAGTAGGCCTAGGCTTACCATGACCCGGCCATGCCCACCCCTAGCCCACACCCCCTGTGGGGGCGAATAGCCTCGACTAAACATCCTTTCAAATTTTCAAACCCCCACCTACTTTATTCCCCAAAAGGATGTTTTTCTATGATGTACCATTCACCCCCTCACAAGCATGTGCATGGGGCCCACAGCCCCCTTGTGAGGGGATGAACATTACATCCTGGTCAAAACATCCATTCTCTTTTATTCCATATGACATCCACGGGTCTCCTCAACAAGACATTTTCTCTTTATTATTTTTTAGGGAAAGGATGTTCTGTCCAGGACACCAGAGGACATCATATGGAATAAAATGGGTAAGTGATGCATTTTATTCCATATGACATCCCTTGGTGTCTTGGACACCATCCTAGACACCAAATCCTGGATAGAACATCCTTTTTGTTTTATTTCATATGGAATAAAATGAGTGGGTTATGCATTTTTTGAATGGGAAGGGCTATTAGCACCCCTAAAATTGATCACTACACCAAAAAAAAAAAAAAAAACTTTTTTACACCCCTCCCAAAACTACCCCTCCTCCCTCTCTCTCCCCAACATCTCCCTCCCTCTTCAGCATTCTCTCTCTCTCCCTCCCTCTCTTTCTCTCCTCTCCCTCCCTCCCTCTCTCTCCTATCCCTCTCTCTTCCTCTTCCTCTTCTTCTCTCGTCTCCCTCCCCCCTCTGTTTTTTCTTACACGTTCTTTCTCTCCCTCCCTCTCTCTCCTCTCTCTTCCTCTTCCTCTTCTTCTCTCTTCCTCTCTTCCTCCCTCTCTCCTCTCCCTCCCCCTCTGTTTTTTCGGCACTTTCTCTCTCCCTCCCTCTCTCTCCTCTCCCTCTCTCTTCCTCTTCCTCTCTCTCTCTCTCTCTCCTTCTCCTTTCCTCTTTTTTTTTGTGGGGGAGCATTCAGAGGTGCAGGTTTGGGGCAGGGCCCCCTGTTCGGACCTCCACGTCTGGATGTCCGAACGAGCAGGTGCCAGACAGGTGCCAGAATGGGTGCCCACCTGTTCGGACCTCCAGGTCCGAATAAGGGATCCCTTGCCCCGGACATGCACCTCTGAACGCCCCCCGTAAAATAAAAAAGAAGGGAGAAGGAGAGAGAGGAAAAGAGAAAACATGGGAAAAACACAAAGGGGGAGGGTGAGGAGAGAGGTGGGAGAGATAGGAAGAGAGAAGAAGAGGAAAAGGAAGAGAGAGGGAGAGGAAAGAGAGGAAGAGGGGGGAGGGAGAGGGAGGGAGAGAGAGAATGCTAGAGAGGAAGAAAGTATCCCTCACATTTCTCCCACATGCTGGGGACACATCACCTTGAAAGGTGATTTACACTTTTTTTGGGAGGGATAAATCACTTCTCAAGGTGATGTGCCCCTCCATGAGGGACACGTTAGGGGGGCGCATTGAATCCCAACTGGGTTAAAACCATAAAAACAAAACAGTATGAAAAAAAAGAATGTAAAGAATCTTTTACATCCAAATTTGTCTGTCCCTCCATGTCCTTACATCACATGTAATTTTTTTTACTTTGGTGTCTCCTTTTAGGTAACTACTTTTTCATTGGAACACTTTTGTTTATAGTTTCAACCCATTACACCCCCTTTTTTTGTACCTATTTTTTTCATTTAGAAAGAATTTCTTACACCCAAATTTGTCTATCCCCAAACCATAGGCTAACACTTTTTTTTCTTTTTTCTTTTTTTTTATTTAATTTAGTGTTTCTTTTTAAGTACTTACCATTTCATTTTAACACTTTTAGTCACAATACTTTTTCATTTGAAAACCTTTTTTATGGTCCCCTAAAGAGGATTGTGTTTGAACCCCTTAACTAACGCTAACCTCCACTCCTAACTAGGGGACGAGCACATTAGTGCCAAAAAGTGATATGCAACCCCCAAAATAGTGTAAATCACTTTCCAGCATTGGTGTGTCCACCCCTGATGGGGGTAGGGGTGGCAATAAGCCGAGTTAGGTCGGCTCAACTCGCAACTCGGCTCGTCATGAGTCGAGCCTGAGCCTCATTTTAAGCTCACCAAGCCGAGCCTTAGCCTAAATTTGAGCTCGTTTTCGAAACGAGCCTGAGCCGAGCTTCACTAAGTTCTGCTCGCGAAAAGCTCAGTTCACTAATGGATTTATATAAATAAGTAATATATGAAGTGTAGATACTTTTTTTATTTATTTATACAAATTTTCAAATTTTAAGTCAATATTCAAACATGATAAAGTAATCATTTTGTTGCTTTTAAAAATTTGATGGTTTGCTGGTACTAAACCCTTGTATATATATAGATATAAAAAGTACTTATAACTTAAAGTTTATATCTTAGCCTGCGTACCTAAATTACTTAGCCTGTACCTATCTTGCTTTTGATTAACCTTGTGCAATCTATATCATGCATTTTTACTGACCTTGTGCAGTATTTTCTAAAATGATAAAGAAAAAAATTAATAAAAATTAATTTTTTATCTAAAAACTGTACTATCTTTCTTTTCTTCTTTATTGTTTTAGCTTTTCATCACAACCGACTGCTCCTACCCCCATTCTCATGGCATTGCCCATTTGTTCTCACTGGTGACCAAAGGACTCCCCTCGCATGGGTGTGTTCCCTCACCTATCGGTAAGGCTTCATGGGACTTCACCCTCTCTCTCTCTCTCTCTCTCTCTAATTTCTTACATGATGTCTACAACTTCAAATTACTTTAAAACATAAATCCAATGCCATGTCAATCGAACCATTAGCAAAAATACTATGCAAAAATCCTGATCTATTGGGATCCCCTTTTACTGTCATATTTCCATGTAATGGATTGTGTGCAATGTAAACATGACTCCCTCTTTTGAGGGTTTGGGTTGCATGTTCTATGGTTAAAATTTTGGGGATGATCTACATTGAAATTTTTTTTTTATTCAAGTTTTCTTATACGTTATAATTTTTCTTCTTTCTTGCTAGTTACCCGTCACCAAGAAAGAAGATAAAATCTGGTGAAAAAGAGAGACAATAGATGGAGACATGGGGAAACCTAATGGCTGATTTTGTTTTTGTTTTTTTTGTTTTTCAAAACCACGTGTCACTCTAAGATTGGACGGTTTCCATGGCTTTTGAGTTAAACAAGCCGAGTCAAGCCAAGCCCGAGCCTACCTTATTCTAAATGAGTCGAGCCCGAGTTCAACACCTTAAGCTCGTCACTACCCTTGTGTGACGAACCTGAGTTGAGCTCGGCAAAGCTCGGCTTGGCTTTGATCGTTGCCACCCCTAGATGGGGGCAGAGGTTAGCGGTTTTTAGGGGAGCATACACAATCCTTCCTTGTACACCCCACACCACCCTTAGTGTGCTGGACACCAGGGGAGCAAACAAATTTGGTGTAGGAGATCCTTTCTCAAAAAGTTAAGAGACAGGAAATGTCACTCATTATTTTTCCCTCACGATTTGGTACGAACAAGGACCGAATGGTATAGCGGGCAGACACATCAGCACCAACTAGTGTAAATAAGTTTTCCAGCATTGATATGTCCGCCCCAACACCATTCGGACCTTGTTCATTTGTGCCTTGTTCATATTTAATCCCAACCGATTATTTTGGGGGAAGCATGTCTTATATCACTAAAATGACAGACCATGAGACCAATAGCCTACAGGTGTTTTTGAATTTAGTGCCTTTTTTTTTAATACCTAATTTTTTAATGGAGCACTTTTCTTACACTTTTATCTATGTTGTAAACACTCTGTTCATAAAGTGATGACATGTTGGTGACACCAATTTTAATCACATAATATCTGCTTCACTATTTAGGGTGTTTATTTCTCTCATTTGATTTGTACAGTATCATTATTCGTTACTACAATAATGCACATTGTATATTCATATGACATGTAACCCTTTACTTAACCATTCTCCTTGGGGGGTGTTCATTTATTAACAATCATTACTGAAAGGTACCAACCCTCCCTTATAACATGATCCACATCATCTACTTAATCTAAGTAGATGAATGATAGAGAATCCATAGATGACGGTGATGGTTTTAAGAATAAGGATAAGGATCTTAAGGCACAAATTTGTTAACTAACTTAATTTTATTGACTCATGAGTAACACAGACATGTTCATTTTTTTTTATTTTTTTTGCATATTTGTCAAGTGGCCAATGTAAGATGTTGAAGCTTTGACCATAATATACACATTGTTGACCTTGGGTATATGTATTGTATGAGAAATTGTCCTTACAAATAGTTTTTTGAGGATTCTTTTGGTATGTATTTTTACTTGGTTGTTCATTGGTATATCTAATTAGGTTCATTGATATGTTTGCATATCTATTTTAAGGGGTAATATTATATTCTATTTTGGGTGTGGAACACCAAGATCAATAGAAGAGAGGAATCAAACTACTAGCACTTTGTCTTGAATAGCCATTTTTAACTTATCCGCAAAATAATTTCAATCATGTTTGTTTTTATTCCAAAATGTACTATTTAACCATTTGGCTATGCATGGTTTGCAAGAACTCCCTCGCATATTGAACTAGGGAAATTGCCACAAGTTCAATCTAGTTTTTAAATCAATAAAGACATCCTTAAGTAAAGGCTTTGTAAATATATCAACCAATTGATGTGAAGAGGTGACGAAAGGATTAATTGATGCACCAGTAGCGAGATAAATGAAAGCCATGTAAGGTACGTTGTTGTTCGATAAAAGAATATCAATATAACGTAAGATAAATGAAAGCCATGTTAGCTTAGTAGCAATGGAGACCATAGCCTAATACTTCACATATGCACTAGAGTAGGCTACAACCAATTATTTCTTTGTGCTCCAATGCAAACAATAATTTCCCAAAAGGTACAAAGATTAGTAATTGACCACATAGTAAAAGGACATCTAAGTGTAATCAACATCTAATAAAGCATATAAATCAAAAGTAATATAAGTGAGAGTTACATTCCAAATTTAAAATTTTATTCACAACTCGAAAGTTCCCAATAGTAGAAGATTCTATAAACTAACGAACCCTAAATATCGAAGTGTTCCAACAATGCTTCGATAAACAATAAGTTCATGAACACCTTCCACAACCATTAGTAATTCAGCTTTCACAACCATAAGGGTAGAAAATGATTTGCAATCAATCATTTGAACACAAAATATTAGATCTCTTGTGTTCTTAATTTAAGTAAGAAATAGTCCTCCAATAAATTAATGATCTTAAATACCTAATAAATAGTAAAGAGGTCCTAAATTTTTTTATAGAAAACTTAAGACTAGGATCATGAATAAAGGAGTCCAAGCATAAATAATTATTACAAGTTAAGATGATACCATCAATATAAAAAAAAATAATAACCATATCTTAAGACCTACAATAGACATGTAACAAGGATCCATGATACTATAGGAAAAAAGTTATAGATCGAAGACTAGGTTTGAGGAGCCTATTTTAACTCATATAGTGCTCATCATAAGCTATAGACACCAATAGGTTGCATATGATGAGCAAAACTAGGTGGTTGATCCATAAACATTGGTTCATGTAAATGTCCATGAGAAAAATACTTTTTTGATATCAACTTGTTAAATATGTTCATCTTTAACAATAATATTGAGAATAGTACCAAAAAAGTTTATGGGCTTAATAACTAGGTTGCATGTTTTCAAGAAATCATTTCACTTATTTTAGTTATATCATTTAGCAAGTTACCATTTGTTGTTAGTTTGGTTTTATAAAACTAACAAAATAACAACCACCTTCGTTAATATATTTTAAAGAACCAATTCCCTGGTGTGACTAGTAGCTAAAGTATCAAACTCCCCTTGCATAGCAGACTACTAAGTCGCATAATTAAAAGTGAACATAATCAATCAAGGTTCAGTAAGAATATCTTGATGGACCATAACTACAAATGCAGATTTTTTATTGGGTTTAAGGACACCAGCCTTGGATCAAATAGTCATACTAATCGTCATTATGTGGTGTTGTTTGATTATGACTAGCTATTAGTTTTTACTATTGTTTTAAATAATGGATTAACACATCTACCATTGGGAATGAATCATGTGCATGGTGTGAGGCCGGTGTATCAAGTGTTGAACATGATGTGGTTTTATTGGTTTAATGGTATGCCCAAATAGGATTTTATGGTTATCTTATCAACCGTCTCAACCATTTTTGTGTGCATGATAGGGCATGAGGATCGGGTATCACAATTGATCATCACCATGTGAATATAAACAATTATGAAAGGTTAAAAATTCCCCTTCAACTTGTTGAAAATAAAGCAAATTATTAGGAATAACATAAGAAGAAAATAAAGTTGTTTGTAGAACACCGCTGAAGACTGTAGATCGGTTTTGGTTTAAATATTTTATTAGATATATTTGACAATTTATTATTTAATGTGGAGACTACTTTTATAATATTGGGAAAAACTAAAATTGTTAATTACATCTCTTCATTTTGAGGAAGAGAGAAGTCCTAGTTAAGACTATGAAAAGCAAGTAATAAATTTCAAAAGTGAATTTGAAATTTATTTAGTTGAAGAATAAAGTATAGAGATTACATCCATGTGATTTATGTTTTAATGAATCATACTCACAAGATGAGCTATTAACAACTATCTTACCTTGCTGAATTCATTATCATCTTCTTATTCTTCTGTTTGGGAATACTTTTCATTGAATGCTTTAAAACATCACGTCTTATCCAGAGCTCTAAACCTTTTTCGAAAATACAAAAAAAAAAAAAAAAACAATGTAAGATTCATCCTAAATGTTTGGAGCCTCCCCTTATGTAGATTGGAAAGTTTTCCTAAAAATTGGATTCCTTGATCATGTGAGACATTGCTTTTGTATTTATCTTTTTAAGTTCTTAGACCTTGTAAGACTTCTAGTCAACTTATCTCAAGAAACTCCTCAGTCAACTATGATTTGTCATGATAAACCTCTTTCAATTTAAGGCTCATACTAAAAATTTGTGTACGATTTCAAACCATTATTGACATGTAATGATGCAAAACTCACTCGTTTAGGAATAGCCTTGAACCGTATTAATTATGATTCTTAACTAATTGGTAATATGGGTGAATAGGAACGTCCCTAGTTATTTTAAAATAATTCTATTTTTTTTACCATATACAAATCATTTTAATTTTATACAATCAATCAATCATGTAACATAATTTGTGAAAACAATCATTAACTTAACAAGTTATGGTTTTAGGACGATGATGTTATGAATCATGTGCACACCATATAATCAATTCAATGCATATAACTATTTGGTTTGTGATTATGAGATTGATTCACCACAATTTTATTTTATTAAATTTTAATTAATTAATGATTTATCATGTTCAACAATTTGATTAATGTAGTAGAAAATTATTGATACAAGCAATCACACGTAGTACACAGTATTTATAAAGTTCAATTGTTTCCTTGACCTACGTCATTCTCTTTGTCTAAGTTCTTGATTTGTTTTTATCATTAGGCTACTATATTACATATAAAAATCAATAAAATTGAAATGACTTACTATAACCACAAGACTAACTCATTGTAAGTCTTATTTATCCAATGGCTTAGGTAGACAACACAAACACCTTTGATGGCTCAGATCCCGATGTCTCGAGTGAGAGCTCCAATGGTAAAATCAAAGATGAGATGATCAAAATTGATCTTGTGATGATTGCCTTTTAGCAAGCATATGTGACAATATGGATTAACCCCTTAGTCCAATCTCCTCGAAGAGTAGATAAATATTTTAATGCATATAGGCTCCAACTCTTAGAGTTTTCAAAGTATGTTTAAGGAAGGGGGTTATAAAAACAAGAGAGGAAATTGTTAAAATCTTTGTAGAGACTGAAATAAAGTTTACCTATAAAAGTTAAAGTTTCTCCAAGCTTTTCCAATATTTCTCAGTAGGACTCTCTTAATTGTAGTGGTATAAGCACAAAATATATAGTATTTTTCTTATTTTCTTTATTAGTTTTCTTAGGGTTTTGTGCAACATTAAAAGCTTATTTATAAAGTTCTTTTTGTGCAAAGCCTTGGTCATAATGAACAATTAATCTTGGCCATTAACTATTTTTCCATATTTGTTTAGGTCTTTGGATCAATTCCTCAAATTGTGCGGCTTGATTTGGGTGCGCAATGAGCATACTCGATACATCTAGATCGATCCCTTTATTTTGGACAGCTTAATCCACTAGATCAAAAATGTCATCTTGCCCTGTTTTTTTTTTTTTTGCTTGTCAAGTCCAATTTCGGACCTTATAAACATTTTTTTAACACATTTTGACCAAAATGGAGAGGAATGTCTAAATTTTATTTTATTTTTGATAATTAAGGAAAATTTTATTGAAAAAGAAAAAGCATAGTGATACAATAAGGAACAGACCAACAATCTAAAATGGAATGCTACATCCAGAGTACAAAAAGAGTTGGCCCACTCCCCAGTTTGCAAGGTTGTCCACCAAAGAATTTTGCTCCCTTGGAATATGGCAGAAAGAACATTTAATATCCAAGGATATCTCAATGATCTTGTACACCAAACTCCAAAGCTTCCATGACTTGCATTCCTTCCCTTGGCCCCAACCGATAACCCCTGCCAAGTCATCTTCAATTATTGCCCTAATCATCTTCATTCTTTTTAGCTCTCTTAACCCCATGAGCATACCCATTGTTTCAGCTTTTGTGGAATTACATACTTTTAGCTGACCACAACATACTTTGTGTATCTCCCCATTGTGGTCCCGAATCACACACCAGAATTCAGCCAACCTGAGGTTACCTTTAGAAGCCCCATCAAAGTTAAGCTGTAGAACACCTTGTGGTGGTTTCCTCCAGTTTGTACTTTTAAGATGTGTAATCGTGGATGATAAACAATAAATTGCCATGGCTCAGTCTCTTATAAAATCTGATAGCATTAGGTATTTGAAGTCCATAGAAGTCATCAACCAGTTGCACAACTCCCTAATTATGGATTCAACCACCTCCTCGCTGTTTTGTTTTATGCCAAAGAAAATTCTATTATTTCTTTCCCGCCATAGATTCCATAATATAGCATGCAATGGGCAGTCTCCGAATTGTGTGGATTTTATGAGTGCCCCTAAACTTCTCCATGAAGAGAACATTTGTTTTATGGTATCCGGCATCACCCAATAATAGTCCATGTGTGATGTGAAGTGGTTTCACACCTTTGAAGAAAAGGCACAATGTAGAATGATGGACCGATTCCTTGTCCTTATGGCATAATGAACACCATTGGGGAGATAATAGCATGTAGGGTCTTCTTTTTTATAGTACATCCATCGTATTAATGCGGCCTAACATAGCAGTCCAAGAAAATGCTTTGACTCTAGGAGGAACCATGGGTTTCCAAATCATTCGGTGTGGGAAAGATATATCGACAGGAAAAGAACATGAGAGTACATTGAAGAAAGATCTAGATGTGAATTTCTCAAAAGATTCAAGTAACCAAATCCGTTTATCATTTGCCTTTCTTGATAGAAATACATTTTGAAGATAACCACTTAAAGATGTAGTCAATTGGGCCTCCCAATCATATAAAACCTGTGAAAAAAGGAAATGCCAAGAAATGCCAATGGATGAGTTAAAACAAATGTTCGTAACCACCGCCTCTTTTTGGGAAGAAATATGGAATAGTCGAGGGTAAAAAGATGTCAGACTTGACTCTCCCAACCATAAATCCTCCTAGAATTTTATGGAGCGCCCATCACCAAGTGTAAGCCTGGTAAAAAGAATAAAAATGGGGTACAAATGATAGATGTTTTTCCATAAGAGGGACCATGAGGCGGAGGTTTGTGAATTGTAATTCCATCCATTCGGATGGTGCCCATATTTGTGCGAGATAGTGGAATGCCATGTGAGTTTCATTCTGTGGAGAATCGCCATAACCACTTATCCATCAAGGCCATATTTCTCTCTTTATTTTTTCTAATCCCTAGTCCTCCTAATGGCTTAGGCCGACATACATCTTGCCAGTTGACCAAGTGATCCTTTTTGTCAACACCTCCTTCCTATAAGAAATCCAATTGATATTTTTCCACCTGCAAGATAATTTTTTATGGCATTTTGAATAACGACATGTAGTACACCGATAAATTGGATAAAACTCTTTTGATTGATGTGATTCTCCCACCCATTGGATTTTCTCAATAATCGAATCCCAAAACGATATGCCAAAAGGATAAAAACCTGACAATGCCTCCTAACGGAAGACCAAGATACTTTATCGACCACTTGTTTGTTTTACATCTCATGATTTGAGCAAATCTCATCACCTCTCCCTCCTCCACTGCAATCCCCGCAATTGTAGTTTTTGACAAGTTGATTTTGAGCCCTGATATTATTTCGAATATCCTAAGAATATCTTTCAACAAGTGTACTTAGGATTCCTCAGCTTTGAGAAAACATATAGTATCATCGGCAAATTGTAGGTGGTTTATGGCAAAACCATCATTCCCTATATGAAAGCCTTCAATGATTCCCCTATATTTTGCTTTGGACATCAATTCGCTAAAGCGTCCGCCACCAATGTGAAGAGGAAAGGGGATAGAGGGTCACCTTGCCGAAATCCTCTAGATGATTTAAAGAAACCTTTTGATGTGTCGTTTAACATAATAGATAAATGAGGATGATACAACAAACTTATGATCCATCTAATCCATCTAGCCCTAAAGCCCTTTTGTTCTAAAACCCATTGTAAGAAATCCCAATCCACTATACCGTATGTTTTTTCAAAATCAATTTTGCAAACAATGTCCGGAGCTTTTGCCCTCTTCCTTCCATCCACACACTCATTGACTATTAAGATCCCATACAAAATTTGTCTTCCATTGACAAAAGCACTTTGAGAATTAAGAACCACAGACTCAATTATACTTCTCAAACGGATTGATAACACCTTCACAATTATCTTGTATACACTACCCACCAAGTTTATAGGTTGAAAGTATGACATCTCGTTGGCCTTGCTCTTTTTTGGGAGTAAGACTAAGAAGGTGGAGTTTGTCCCTTTGCTAATAATTCTCATTTCATAAAATTTAGCAAAGACCTTCATGAGATATTTTTCAACAATGTCCCAACATTCTTGAAAGGATAACAATGAATAACCATCCAGACTTGGCGATTTGTCTTTTTCATTGACATAATCGGGTTTTTAACCTCTTCCACCGAGAAAGGTTTTTCTAAATTTGAAACTGCCTCTTCTTCAATATGACTAAAGAATAAATTTGGTATTTTTGGTTTTTCGCCCCCTTCTTTCTTGTACAACAAGTAATAATATTTGACGACCTCCTCTTTGATTCTTTTAAAGTCATGTACCTCTTGGCCTTGAATGGATAATGATGACATGGTGTTTTTTTCTTTTTCTTCCATTTGCCACCTTGTAGAAATATTTGATGTTTCCATCCCCTTCTTTTAGTCATTTACGTTTGGCTTTTTGGCTCTAATAAATGTCTTCCTGGCGGAGTATACATTCTATATCCATTAAAAGTTGACTTTTCCTTGCCTTTACATGTGGGAGGATATGCGCCTCATCCCTCACCTCCCGGTCAATGATATTCACCTCTCTCCAAATTGAGTCTTTTATCTCCTTGATGTCCCCAAACGTATTTTTGTTCTAGATCCTCAATCTTTGCTTTAGGAGTTGTAGCTTCTTCATAAATCGAAAACCCTCATACCCCGCAACATCGGCTTCCATCCACCATGTTTGAATGCAATCTTTAAATTGTGGATGTGTCACCCACATATTCTCAAAATGAAAAAGGAATGAGACTATACTTCACCTTGAATGTATTTAACATAACGGACCAGTAATATGATGCCATTTTAGGGGTAGCCTCTAGAGTGAAAATATGGTATACCTCCTCCCAATAGGTGGAAACAAAGAATCGGTCCAATCTTGATAAAAGATGATTTGCCTTCCCATCTGTCCATATAAATTTTGTATTGGTCATTGGGGAATCATAAAGATCACATTGATTGATGAAATCATTGAACTCCCTCATGCTACGAGTAATAATACTTAGCTGGTTTTTCTCGTGCATAAATTTAATGACATTGAAAACCCCTCTAAGCATCCACGGGCCACTCCATTGGGTACGTAAATGCTTTAATTCGTCCCAAAATTTTGACCTGTTTTGAGGTATGCATGGACCATATACACCAAAGAGCATCCACTCAAAGCAAGATGATTTTTTGATAATCTTGATTGATAACTATGAAATTCCCAACTATTTCATCCACTTTTAAAATTTATGATGGATCCCATGATATGAGGACCCCTCCACATGTTCTGATTGCCAGTAACGCACACCATTTAGATAACTTTGGACCCACTGAGCTTTTCACTAACAATTTACTCATAACTTCTTCTTTTGTTTATTGAATAATCATAATAAATGGTTTGTATTCTAACACACATTCCCAAACCAATCTTCTTTTCCTAACACCTCCCAACCCGTGTACATTCCACATTATAATCTTCATGGATGAATACGTTTTTTGCCCCTTGTAGTCCTCTTTATCCCTTTGGTGCATTTAACATTCTCCTTGTCTTCATTTCCTATCTCTAATTCCGGATTTTCCTCATACCTTTGTTGTTTTTATTCTCTACCACCTTGGAACTTCCTTCCTTCTCTTCAATATAATCCAACAACTTAACTTCAATTCCTTATTTATTGTACACTAATAGCCCCAATTTTTCCAACATCAAATCTAACCTTTCTCTGGTCGGCACATCCTCTCTGTTGTGCTAGTCATCAATATGCCTGTTAACCATCTCAACAAACAGAGCCCTATCCTCCGTACCCTCCTCAGAACATGCACCATGGCATTCCACAATCCTTTTATAGGCAATATTGCTAGGCAGACTATTAAGGCATGTGTCATGGAGAGGAATCGATGATGAAATCTCAATATTATTAGGAAACACTGACATTGGATGGTTAGATACAGGAACAAAAGAACAATGAATAAAAGAGAAACTATAAAGAACATAATTAGCCACAAGGGATTGAAGAGTGCTTGGAGATTGATTGGGAAGAATACATGAATGTTTTAAACCCACATTCCTGCTAAAATTCCAGCCTTCAAGTTCTACTTCTCGGATTGCTCTACCCACTGAGCCCAAAGATGGCGTTGAAAATACCCCTTTCGATGAATCCTTGTATTCAACAAGACCTTTTCCACGGTCGGGTGTGAACAGCTCTTGCAGGCCAGCCTCCACATCTAATGATTCTTCTTTTTCAGTCACATAGTCAAGGGTTGGTCTAATACCATTTTACCTGTATATTACTTGTGAACTTAAATGAGCTGGTATGAGTTTAGAGTCCTATGTTGTCTTAAGTTTTAGTTGTTTTGATGTGATGCGTCATTTGCAAGCAATACCGGACTAAGACTTACATACATACAGGACCTCGACTTGCATACACTACACAAATTATGTAAGACTCATTACACCATTTAAATCATTTTTGTCATGAAATTGACAAGTGCAACACATGCACATATGCAACGGAATCTACTTGACATTCATTCATTCATTCATTTGACATTATACACCATAAAAAAATCCTAGTAATTCAAGTATTAACTATATTCACATGTCCATTCATAATATAATTCCATAAATTTCATAATCTATTAAAATTTGTCCACACGTCCATTTATAGATAACAAACCAACTATATTGTGAATTAGGCAACCCAACTTATTACAAATCTAGTTTGAAAAATCTAAAATGTTTATCTCGTCAATGACTAAACTAAAATCTGAAAATAATGTATGTAATTGAAACAAATAATTAAGTTTCATGCACTATCCAGTTCACCCCAACGTTCTTAATTGAATTCCTTCACTAGTTCTTTAATTTTAGAAACATTTGCCAAGTTGGGTAAGCTTGACAAGCTCAATAAATAAATTGACAAAACATATATAGGAATTATGGGTAAAGTCCGGCATGAATCCTTTTGAAATCAAGACTAACACATTAATATGTTGTACATATGTGAAATTAAATAGAATGTGCTAAAGAGTATAGAAATAATCGTATGTATAATTTTATTATGGAGGTAAAAACTATAATTGAGTATTTATCACTTTCATATCATATAAAAAGAACATAACTGAAGCAGATATATAAGATTAAATCAACATTTAAGAAATTGATTTGTAATAGAATAGATAAAAGGTTGATACATATCAAATAATTGAATCAAAACATAACATATAAATCTGATATTTAAGACCTTTATATATAATAGTTTACATTTATTATACCCTGGTGAGAAAGGTCATAACAGTTCACACCTACACTCTGATGAGAAGAGACTACTATTTAACTCTTAGTAACGAGGGATCGGATATATATAATAGTTTGCACTATATACTCAGTAAGGTGGGTACTATTAAATACCCCCATTGATGGTAATTGTTAAGGGTGACCTCATAATACAATTTACTGGTCATATATAACAGTTTTTTTTTTTCAAACTAGGTTGAACTCATTGAAATCTTAAAATTACATTTTTTAATAATTGGATTTAAAATAATTACAATTCATCTATACTTGACCTTCCTAAGGCATATATATCATTTTCAACATATGAAAACACTGTTTATTATAACAAAATCGTATAAAACACTTAAAAAAATAATTTTAAGAATTCTCTTGAAAATCTCTAAGTTTAAATTCCAAACTTACTTAAACCCTCTGTCAATGTTATTTTGAAATAAAAAACATATTAAATTCGTTGGTTGAAAATACTGTGGAAAATCATTATTTTTTGAAAACATATAAGAAATCCTCTGAACAAAAACATGTTATTTTCAAAACCTTTGAAAACCTAACAAAAAATCATCTAAATCATAATCTTGTTCCAAAATAATGTTTATCTGAGAACCTAATGAAGAAAACAATCACACATTCTTTCCGTTTCCTCACAACATATTAATTCTAAAAACCTAAAAAAAAAAACAATTCATGGTCTACATGGTTACTTATAAAACCTATACAAAATATGAAATCTAAGAGTCCTAACGAAAAACAATATGTTCTGTAAGGTTACTAACCATAACTATTCTATAGATCTCTCTTTTTCTTTTTCATACAAATCCCCAAAACTCCAATCTTCACTTTCTAAATCTTTAAATCTCATATTCTTTAAATTCAAACACATCATAATCATCTTTTAATAACAAATGATGGTATTCAATACTTTTCTAAACGAGTTTCCGATAAAATCCCTCAATCCCATTGATTTTTTAGAGCTTACTTTTTAAAGTATCCAAAATCCAAGTCCGTACCATGTTCTCCACTTTTCTCAACTCTCGTTAGGGTTAATTAGGTTCAGAAAAGTTGTATATAAATAGGGTAGTCCTACCTGAGTTGGG
The DNA here is from genome assembly GCA_025762735.1 of Platanus orientalis. Taxonomy (NCBI): domain Eukaryota; kingdom Viridiplantae; phylum Streptophyta; class Magnoliopsida; order Proteales; family Platanaceae; genus Platanus; species Platanus orientalis. The sequence goes on along the minus strand of JAOXJP010018915.1, from coordinate 10,040 downwards.
GTCTAATTTTCGTAGAAAATCGTGAATCAAAATTCTCATTTTTCATTTTTGGCTCATCGGAACGGTTAAGTTATGGTCGGATTGGTCCAATTTATCTAGATTAAGATTTATGGCTCTTTTGTTATGATTTTTTTTTCCAAGTCTAATACATATTCATGTACGGGATATGATTTAATATACGTTAGGTGTTAAGATATATGCAGCGTATTACATGATATATTTAATGTTAGTAGGTTACTGGAAAACCTTCATGTTTGTATGTGAACTCAATAGATTGTTATTGGATTCCATCATTTATGTCTATGAGTATCTGTTGAAATGTGCTTGAAATTTTTTTCTTTGTCTATGAGCACATTAAACATATTGTTCATAAACTATGTTACTTCATTTTGCAAGACACATGCCATCTTATGATAGGTGTTCATAGATTTTGGTCAATTATGACCCTAATTTACCAAATATTGCATGCCACTTCATAGATCTTTTCTTATTTACGAGCCATCATCATTTTGAAATGCCATGCATCGACGTTTTAATTAGCACTCACAAACTTTACTTCTAGCAACATGTGTGACATGTATTTGAGAAAATGTTAAGGCACTCATGGAAAAGCCGCATGCATGATGTGCATGAAAACATGTTTCGTTCGTGCGCTCACAGGTTATGATTCGACGCATCATCCGTGTACAACTTTTCATGCGCTCGCAATATTGTATTTTTATATTGCCAAAAAGCACATGGTAGAAAAATATACAACAGAGACGATGATAACATTTGTACTATTATTGCATCTATCAAAGATTTTGGATGTCCTACAAATGTTCCTTTGAATATTTCTGTTTTAGAGTTTTAACTCTCAAACCCTATAGACCCAATTTTTATTCAAGTGGATATCGACAATACAAAAAGTCGTGGCGACCTGCACTGAAGTGCAAGGAAATGAGCAATCAGTTGAACCACTACTTTTTGCAATTTGGGCTGGGTTTCTTTCACTTTTCCGAAACGTGTCCCTCAACACTTTACGCTTCAGGGTTGCCCTAAGGGAGGAAAGCCACTTTACATTTTTATAGTATCTACTGAAAATCGTTTTTACCGTTTTAACCCTATACATGAGTTTTATTAATGATTGTATGTGTTGACACAGACTTCTATAGGCGCTCCATTGATTGAGCTTGAATGTTTTATCTCTTTTTGGCTACCTAATTTTTCAATTGTACACCTGTTTGGATATTTTTACCCCTAAAAACAATACATTTCTGTTTATAAATTCACCATAAACACTACATAGGCATTTTCATCACAGAACTTTTGCTGTTTTTTTTTTTTTTTTTCTTTTTTTGGTAAAAGCCCGAGGGAACTGAGTCTTCTTTTTTCCCACCGAAGCAGACGGGATAACCCTCCCCGTTCTAGACAATTGTCATTTTAGATCTTAGATCCTAATCTTAAAATAAAATAGAAGAGGAGAAGGGAGTCGAAAACTGACGGCGGCCATGGCGGGTGCTGGCATTCATCCTTACCATCAGCAATGGGCGCCACCTCCTGCTCCTCCCGCTGCTCCTCCGCCTCAGATCCCTGTCGAAAACCCTAACTATACTACAACCGACGAGGTAACATCCTCCTCCTCCATTTTCTTCTTCTCGTTCCTCCTCTGATGATTTGCCCTAGAAACATTCGCCGTCGATTTCTTTTCAGGTTCGGACAATCTTCATCTCCGGTCTTCCTGAAGACGTGAAGGATAGAGAGTTACAAAACCTTCTGAGATGGTTGCCCGGTTACGAGGCTTCGCAAGTGAACTTCAAAGGAGAGCAGCCGATGGGCTTCGCTCTCTTCTCAACTGCTCAGCTTGCCATGGCTGCCAAAGATGCCCTTCAGGTCTCTCTCTCTCTCTCTCTCTCTCTCTTTCCATACCCATTCTATTGTTTTTGAATATTAGTTCGGATGAATCACCAAGGTTTTGGCTGTTCAGGACATGGTTTTTGATGCGGAATCGAAGTCTGTATTGCATACGGAGATGGCGAAGAAAAATCTTTTTGTTAAAAGAGGTGAGTTATCTTCTATTTAGGGCGTTCCCCTTGGTAGACTAAGATTTTCTATTCACGAGTTCGAAAGCGAAAATAATAAAAAAAGAAAAAAAGAAAAAAAGGAAGGAAATTGTTTCACTTTAAGGTAGGCACAACAATCTTAATAGTTCACTGCTTAATGGAAGGTGCTTATCACTATACACAATGAACTTGACATCAAATCAACGTTTTGCCAACCATAAATAGTTTGGAGATGGCAAATGATTTATAGTGGCTTGGATTTCTTGATGTTCTCCTAGGTAATGCTCAAACCTATCAGCCGTTTTCTCTTTTGAGAATTTCTCCTATCCATTACCTAGACTCATCACATTTAATAAGAAGGCTTTTAAGAGGTTAGGTATTGAGGCAAGGGAATTTGGAGAGGGATTTCTCTTACAATGAAAGGAAAGATTGTAAGAAGTACCATCTTTTTCATTGGAACAAGGTTGGAACGAAACCAAAGTAATTTTGTAGAATCAAGTGGAACTGGCCTATAATGTTTATAACAAAGCAAAAGACTGTTTTTTATTTTATTTTTGGGCTGTTACTTGTAAAGAGATAAGGGAGCATTCTTTTGTGGATATTAAGCTTGGGTGGGGAAATACTTTTAGAAATTCCCACTTTTTGTAGTCCTTGCGGCAGTTGGTTCTTCTTGGGGGTTCCTTGTCCCCTTTTAATGAAAATTTTTCTCTTATAAAAAAAAAATTCAATTTGCATTGGGATAGTAAAAAAATCTGGCTTAGTTTTGTTGTGGGTGTTTGGAAAAGTATTTATGAAGTTTATGATGTTTTCAAGAAAGGTGTTTATTCAGGTTGGTGGTTGGTGACTTGGTGATAGGTTGAGTTCTTGGAAGTATTATGGTTTGGTGATAACCCCCTTTGATTAGCATATCTATATCTAGTTGATCGTGGTCGTGTACTTAGAGGAGAGTAGGTGTTTTTGTTTTTGGTTGGCTATCTCTCTCTTGTACGACTCTGTAGTTTTTTCTTTTTAATTTTTGGTGCATCTTGTCCATTTCCCTATTAATAAAATATCTGTACCTATAAAATAAGTTGATTCGAGATTAGCAGATCAGTTAGAATGAACTCTAATTTATAGAAGAATCCAAATGATTGGCAGATCATACCTTTTGTTCAACATATATCACAGTTGGAGCCTTGGAGGGGACAACTTTGTTAGGTAGGTGGGAGGGTAAATGTTTTTGGTCGTGAGGCAAATGGCATTACCTCTGCTTCCTTTTTATATCAAACTCTACTCCTTGTATTTCAAAGCTCATTTGGGGCAACCCTTCCCCATATAAAGTGGATGGGATCCATAGATAACATTCTTGCAGTTGATCAACTTGTCAGTAAGGGGAAGATCATACTCAATGTATGTATCTTGTGCAAATCATGGATGGCGTGATCATCCACCACCATCTTTTTTTGAATGGTAGATGAGATTTATTAAAAAGAAGAAAGAAAAGAAACAGACTTCACAGGGTTGGTGAACAAAAGAAAAGGAAAGGAATAAACAACAAAAACCCAAGAAAGGCTATCTCCTGATTTCATCATTAGCTGCCCCTCATATTGAATACCTGGATACCTCATCATAATCACTCATTCACTCCTAGTCGAACGCCACTCTAAGAGTGTTGAAAACCCTCCTAACAGCTCAATTTGTTCTCGAAGATTCTCCTATTTATTTCCTTTTACATGCAGCAACAAAGAGCTCCTAGTCCAGCATGAAAACGTGGGTTCGAGTCTCATGAGCAGCCACTTTGTGCAAAAAAGCTAAAGATTGGGTCTGTCTTTGGTTCAACCCTTCCCGTAGTTACGGGACCAGCATTGGGTAATGACTTTATGCAACAACAAAGAGCTCCTGGAAGATAATTGCAAACAACTTTAGTAACCTTTTCTATACCCACTGGTCACCATTTAGGGGTTAGCCCTGAAATCCAATGGTAATATCAAAGACATGCCTGGATGGGAAAGAAAGAAATCCCACACTTTATGAACCATGGCCAGTGAACAAACAAGTGGTCCTCCTTTTCCTCCTCTAATGGACACAGAGCAAATCTATTGGCCAAACTCCATCATCTTCTCTTTAATTGGTCCAATGTGAGAATTTTATCGAGGAAAACATTCCATAGAAAGAAAGCCACCTTGGAGGGAAAATCAAAAACCCAAAAAATCTTGTGAGAAAATGGAAAACCTGCTGTGCTACCCAAAGATAGATAAAAGGATCTGATTATAAACCTTCATGTTCTATCATAAGTCAAGATCCAACTATCTTTCTCCTTAGAGCTTTGGCAGAACCCCTTTAATTGGTTGAGGAGACACATAAACTTCTCTACCTCCTAATCATTAAGGTTTCTTCTCAACTTAGAACTCCAAACTCCATTCCCACTACTCGAGTTATAATACGAGGCAATGATTTTTGCTCTAGATCTCTCTAATAGGTGCTTATCACCATTTATCCTCCCACAACTTGTATCATCTTCCATTCCCATATTGAACTTAATAAACTTGTATCCATAAAAAAAAAAAAAAGCCTTTCTTGGGAAACTAATAAACTCGTATAATTTTTCGTTCCCTTTCACAATTGAATTCCAAATCCCTACACCATGGTTATCCTGCATTACCTTTGGTTTCCACATTGAAGCTAATCTATATTTAGCCCCCATCACTTTCTCCATAAACTTTTCTTCCCTCAAATTGTCATAGCCATTTTCCTAGTAAGGACCAGTTGTGCATTCTGATCCTTAGACCTTTTTCCAACAAACAGTCTTCCAATCTGTCAGAATGGTATTTTCTAGCATCCATTCTATCATTCCATAGAATATTTCTAAAACATCATTCTAACTTTGACACAATCGACATTCGGATTGTAAATAGTGAGAGGAAGTAGTTGATATACTAGCTAAAGAGCTCTTGATGAGGGTAAGTTCACCTCCTTTCGAGGTCATTGGGGTTTTTTGTGATTCCAACCTTTTGAAAATCCTTTCCACAACCTGCTCCCATTTTGCTTTTGCTTTGAATTTTGATCTAACTGGGAGACCTAGATAGGACAAAATGAATTTTCCAACTTTTTACATCACAACATTGAGGCAAGGCTTCTAAGGTGTTGCACCTCCCCCACACCAATCATCCCACTATTTGGCAAAGTTTACCTTGAGACCCGAGATTGCCTTGAAACATCGATGAATACAACAAAGGAAATGCAATTGCTGAATAGTGGCATTGCAGAAAATAATTGTATCATTTGCAAACTAAACATGTGATATTTTCATCCCTACATTTCCCACCTGAAAACCCTAATACAGGCATTTTCATCTCTTTTAATCATTCAACTTAAGGTCTCAGTCACCATAATGAAAAGAAAAGGGGAGATGGAGTCCCCTTGTATTAGTTTCCTAGAGCTCCTAAATTATATTGTCGTTTCTCGCTCACGAAAACTAAGAAGGAAATCGATCCAACACATTTTCATCCATCTTCTTCATATGTCTCCGAACCCATTGTATAGAGAATTTAAATTCCAACTCACATGATCATGTCTTTCCAAATCCGATTTGCAAAGGATACCATTTCTGTTTTCTTTTATTCTAACATCAACACTCATTCGCAACTAAACTCCATCTAGAATTTGTGTTCTGGCCACAAAGGCCCCTTGTGGTTGAGAAATGATAGCACTCATGGTAGGTTTTAGTCTTGATGCCAAAGCTTTTGCAATGATCTTATACACACTCTCCAGGAAGTTAATTGGACAAAAATCCTTAAACTCCTTGGCAGTAGGGGTATCAATGAGCTGAGCTGAGCCGAGCTTTGAGCTTTGCCTAGCTCAGCTCGGGCTTATCACATGATTGTAAAGCTCAGGATCAGCTCGGGCTTGTGACGAGCATGAGGTGCGCTCAAGCTCGACTCAGGCTTGGCTCACCAAAGCCTAAAAGTGAATTGTTTGAAATGAGCCCAACAGCCTATAGGCTAATGGGCCATTAGTTTGTTGAAACAAGCCCAATGGCCCATTAGCCCAAACTATAGTTTGTTGAAACAGGCTCAAAAGTCCAATAGTGGCTTAATGGTCTTGTTTAAAATGGGATTTAAAAGTATTGTATACATATAATATATATCCTTACTAAGCTGAGTTTTAACGAGCTGAGCTTAGTGAAGCTCGGCCCAGGCTCATTTAGGAAACGAGTTCAACTCAAGACTTAGGCTCAGCTCAGTGAGCATTAAACAAGGCTTAGGCTTGGCTTATAACGAGCCGAGCCGAGCTAGCTCGGTTCATTGACAGCCCGACTTTGCAGCTTTTGTTTTAAGGATCAGTGCAATGGAAGTGTTATTGAGGTTTTTATCGAAAGATTCATACCAGAAAAACAACTAGACTTCCTTATTCAAGGTTATTCTTCTAGTTAGATCTAATGCATCTAATTTTCTTCTTTTGAGTGCACATGGCTTTACTAAAGCCTTTTTCTGGTTATCTTCTAGAAGAAAAAGATGTCTTTCTCAGGTTAGATTTGGTATCCTTATATGGATATGATCCATGGTTGGAATGCTGTCTCATTGAGCAGGCATATTATGGAAGATTATCCCCTTTTTCCATTAGCTGGAGCATTTCGAAGGAGAGAAACAGCTGTATATATGATGATAAACACATAAAGTAGGCCCTTCCCTATAAAAGGAGTTTGAAGAAGTCAAAGTGTATTCATCTTATTCTTCTTTCCTTCCTCCTAGTTGGGGTGCCAGAAGCTTTAACAATGTTTTAGTTTCCTTTTTTTAAAATATATATAGTTCTTTCATACTATAGAACTCCAGGATCTCTAGTATTTTTTTTTTGTATTGTATATTGATTTTCTATAGGGGGGTCACTTTTATTTTATTTTATTTTATTTATTTATTATTATTATTTTTTAAATTCTTGTATCAATATAAACTTCTTTATAACTCTGTGTGTGTGTGTGTGTGTGTGAGAGAGAGAGAGAGAGAGAGAGAGAGAGAGAGAGAGAGAGGTGGAGGATTCAGTCCGATCTATGTACAATCTCCTTCGTCCAGTGGGGCAGGTGGAGGATTCAGCCGTATCAATTTGGAAATCGAAAATACCTTCCAAGGCTTCCTTTCTTCTTTGGTTAGTGTTTATGGGGAAGGTGTTAACTCAAGATAACCTAATGAGAAAGGGGGTTATGATAGCTAGTCGCTGTAGCTTGTGCAATCAACACTCAGAAACAGTGTCTCATCTTTTTTTGCACTGCCCAGTGTCGGCTGATCTATGGGGTGTGTTCTTGGAGAGATTTGGTCTTTCTTGGGTGATCCCAGAATCTATGAATTTGATGCTTGGTAGCTGGTATGGCTGGAAAACCGGTCACTTATCCCCTCGCGGAAAGATCCTATGGGCTTCTATTTCTCACATTGTTGTTTGGTCTATGTGGAGGGAGCGAAACAATTGTGTTTTTGAAGGAAAATAAGTTTCCATCAAGAGTTTGAAGGATAGGGCTTTGGGTCTCTTGTATCGATGGACTTCCCATTTGGCGGAGTTCACGGGGTGTGATTTTTCTTATTGGGCTTTCAATTGGTCTTCTCTTGTTTTTAGATAGCTCCCAAAGGGGCTTTGTACTGCTTGTACTTTCTCTTTCTCTCAATAAATTCATTTCCTTAATGAGAGAGAGAGAGAGAGAGAGAGAGAGAGAGAGAGAGAGAGAGAGAGAGAGAGAGAGAGTTTCAGCAACAGTTTCATCTTCTTAAGGTCTTCTTTTAGGCCTTAACTCTGCTATGTGAGGTGACTTGTTTATGTTCCACCCCACAAGAGGGCTAGGATCAAAAGTCCATGTAAATTGGGGGAATTTTAGAGTTTAGGGTGTTGGGTTTTTGATGTGGACATGGAAGATCAAGTGGGGCCCACATTGGCCGTGGTGGGGTCCACACGTGTACAACTATGTGGAGGTCACGTTTTGGACATTACTTGGGGTCATATTGGAGTTATTTAGGACTTTATTTTAATTTTTATTATGTTATTTAAGTCTTTATTTTCAGTTTATTAGAAAAGGACATGCGGGGTATTAGAATTAATGTTCTGGTGTATTTTGGGAATTGTTATTTATAATAGGTTTTAAAAGGGGGAAATAGGTAGTATTCAACTGTTTTGAGTTTTAGGAGTGGGCGGCAACCCTTGGGTTTTTTAGAAGGTGAGATAGCTATAAATAAAGCCTTTTCTTGTATTTCAACTAAATGATAGATTGAATAGAAAATCTTGGAATTTTAGCTCTCGGCTGAGCAACAACCTGCGACTGGTTGACTCCTAAGGCTGATTCGTGGTGGGACTTCTCAATACCAGGTATTATTCTTCTCTTCTTCTTCTTTTTTCATCCTTTAGTTCTTGACACCCTTTTGAAAACCCATCACTGTTTTCTTATTTTCCTTCAAGAAACCTTGAAACCTCCATACTTGTACCCTGTTTTGCCTAATCTGGAAAATTTTCTGGTTTGTTTCAAGCCTACGGCTTCTTAGATCATAAGCTCTGACCTGCATTCACCTACAAAACCCCATAATCCCTGGGTTTAACTTGCGACAGCACCTAGAGTATCCTCTGTTCTGTTTCAAACCTGTAAAACAACAAACCCACTCCCCTTGAGCAATTGTGTGATTCTGCGAACCTATTTTCTGAGTTCTACACTATTGGTTAGACCAGGAAAACCTCAATCTTTTGCAGTCTCTCTTCTATAGAACACCCAACCTGCAGACATATAAATCTCTTAGAGCAACAACAACAACAAACAGCCTTATCCCAACTATTTGGGGTCGACTACACTAATCCTGTTCTGCCATTCCTTTCTATTTAGGGCCATATCTAATGCCCTAGTATTAGATTAAAATAACGTATTTTCAGGATTCATGTTTAAATGGTTTGAGTAGGTTTTTATAGCTGGTTCTCAGCCTGACTCAGCCCTCCTCCTTTATCAGGGCTTGGGATCGGCAATGTCTGAAGATATACAAACATTGGTGGAGTTATATAAATCCCTAAGAGCACTGCAGAATTATCTTGTTCATAACCTTACCCCTGCAGACCTTAATTTTTTTTTCTTAAAAGAAACCCTGCTCCTTTCAACTGCAGGAAACCTATATACCCGCTGCAGTGGAAATCGTGCAAGAGTCTTCAACCCTGTTACCTTTGCTGCACTTATAAAATCCCTTCTGTATACGCTATATTGCTTCACACCTGTTTGTGTTTAATCCTGGTCTGCCAGCACCCTTAACAATCCTCAATTAATTTCCTATCAGTGCCAAATCCCTGTAGCCTATACTTCATATCCTAAACCTTATCTTCTACACTGGAGTTGCTGTTGTATTAAGACATACTTGCTGTTTTGGATAACTAAATCATAACCATGGTGCTTTGGTATCTCGGGTATTCCTAAATACCTGTTTAAAAACTTGCTGTTAGTATCCAAATACCAGAATACTCACTGTTGAAGTGCTTTACATGAGTTTAAATATCTTTCTTGGACTGTTGTGTGGATTCTTTAGGTTCTGATCTGATGCCTATCACATGTTTGTTATAAGTTCTTAATTGAAATCTGTCCCTATTACTTCTTGCTGCCGAGGACTTGCTCCAATAATTTCTGTTTGCAAGTGACCCTAACCTCATCTCAAAGTGTTCCTTGATTAAACCCATGTCTGAAGCACTGTGACAGTACCAAAGCTTACCCTATTCTGTACTCAGTCCCTTCACCTTGGTCTTTACATCCATAGCTTTATTTTATATAATTGAGGTGCTGAATTGTGAATTAAATTAGCTGTTTTAGCTACCTAATATAAAGCCTGAGTCTTCTAGACATTATGGGTACTGCTATTTTGTTTTTTATAAGCTGGATGCCCTACTTTTATTCATTAAACTTGTTGCTATTGCTTCCATACCTGAATACATACCACCTACAACAACAACAAACAGCCTTATCCCAACTATTTGGGGTTGGCTACACGAATCCTGTTCCGCCATTCCGCTCTGTTT
>JAOXJP010018905.1:0-17401 GCA_025762735.1 Platanus orientalis | reverse complement strand
TGAATAATAGTGTTTTGCCAACTGACAAGGTTCACAATGAAACTTATTCGAAGAAAATTGAAATTTAGGAAAAAGTTCCCTAACAAAGAAAAGAAGGGGTGTCCTAGGCGATGATGCCACTAAAACAACTCATCTGTAGTGGTAGGAGAGATGTCCGTCTTTATTGTTGATGATGCGATGGATAACTGAGATGATGAATCCAGAAGATAGAGACCATCCTTTTCATGCCTCATACCAATCGTAGTCTTTGTCTTCAAGTCCTGAAACACACAATGAGAAGGGAAGAAAGTGACATAGCAGTTATGACTATTGGTAAGATGGTAAATGGATAACAGGTTTAATGTGAAATTAAGCACATGAAGAATTGAGGATAACAAGAAAGGAGTAGCAGTAATGTCACCATGTCCAACAATAGAGGAACAAGTACCATCTGCAATACGGACTTTGTTCTTACCAGAACTGAGACGGTAAGATTTGAAAAGGGAGGACATACCATTCTGTGATGGGATGTCCTTGAATCGATGATCCAGGAGTCTTTTGAGGGGGAAACAAACGCTAATAAGGTTGATGCAGATGTACCTGAAGTCGAAGCTGTAAATGATGGTGTAGGGGTAGTGGAAAAAATATTAAATTGAGAAACAAACCGCTGGAAGGCCTCAATCTCCTCTCTGGATAGATGACCCTCTGATATAGAAGCATATGTGGGAATAGCTGGTTCTGAGGGCATGTAAGTGACTGAATGTGCACTGGGTCTATTACCTTCAAATCGACTTCCACTTATAATTGTGTTTGATCCACCTTGCTGGTATGGACGTGGAGGGAGATCCTGTGGATGTCCATGTAAATCCCAACACTGGTCCTTAGTATGCTTAAACCTACTACAATGTTCGCACTTGAGGTGATCACAATCATCATAGGTACTAAAGCGTCCACCACGACCACGAGTAGAAGAACCCCCATGGTCACCTCGGCTAGAGGTTGATGTAAAGGCTGATTTCTCAACTGTAGATAGACATTCATCACACCGCATCTACCCTCTTCTCTGTGAATGTATGCATACACTTCATTTATAGATGACAGGTTCATATTGAGGATTTGGGCTCTAACCTACTCATACTTAGAGCTTAGACTAGCTAGAAACTCAAACACTTGGATCTCCTCAATATGTTTCCTGTATGCTGTGACATCCTTTGTACAGGAAGGGCGGTATGTGGTATAATGACTTGGTTCTTCCTACAATTTCTTTAAAGAGGCATAATAAATGGCAAGGGACTGATCTCCTTGTTTGAATTGAGTACTATTTTGTTGCAATTGGTACACTTTGGCTTTATGGCCAATCTCTGAATAAGTCTGGGATAAAAACTCCCAGATTTGGTGAACCGTGTTTAAGAAGAGGTAGTGATCAATGATCTCTAGCTTCATTGAACTCAATAACCATCCCTTAACCACATCATTCTTTGTCTTCCATTTTTGGTACTTTGGGTCATCCTTGGAAGGAGCTTCTATCTCACCAGTTAAGTATTCTTCTTTATCCTTGTCCTGAATGTAGATCAACATGGATTTTGACCAAGTAAGGTAGTTGGTGCCATTAAACTTAACAATAGCAATCTATACTTGTGGGGAATCCACGAGGACAAGAGTGCCTCCGGTATTCTGGCTCGACTCCCCAGAAATCTGATTGGACTTCGGATTCTCGTCTGCCATGATGTAGCTCAAACCAAATCACCATCAACACTCCAAATCTAATGCAACCTTCACAGGTCTAGACACACCAGTACTCTCCAAACTTATAATGTCAGAGCCAGACACAGCCCGAAAACTTGTCGACACCATCAAATCTTCACAGACAAGAACTAAGAAACTCAATGGACCCAAGCACATGTTCATGAGGGCAAGAGTAGACCCCACGACTAACATCACCATTATTGCAGGTTTCCTTAATTTTTAAATAAAAAAATTGAAGAAAAACCAAAAAAAAAAGTTTGACGACAACCTGGGAGAAACAATAAACTCCCCAATCGATCGGATTGAGCGATTTGGCATGATTTGGGGTTTTTTCCCAACTTCGAAAAGCCCTTCGAAAATCCACCTTCCTTGATAAAAAAATTCTGAAAAACTAACAACACATCACCATAAATCAGAATGATCCAGATCCTTGAATTTTAATGGTCGGACGTGATACGGACTTGCTAACGTCAACGTACGACCGGTTGATGTCAGCGATTGTGTCGACACTACTTTTCCCTCCCTTTTTTTTCTGTTTCTCAGCGGCGATCAATCCTGGTGTTTGCTTTGATACCAACTTGAAATTAGTAATAGAGAAAGAGAGAAAGAGAGAAAGAAAAAGAGAAGAAGGAGAAGAGAGAAATCTTGTGGAATATCGTATGTGTTTTGGATCCACACACGAAATATTTTATTAATGTATATGTAGGTATATGAAACTTCTGCCAATATTACCCTTAAAAGTAATGTATCTCAACAATATATATACACACACACACACACGCACATACATACATACATAAATTATTGCATAAATTTGTTAAGAAAAATAATCATTTGAGATGAAATATAAGGTAAATTAGTTATGCATTTTGACTTTGATCATAAGATTTAAAGTTTCAGTATTGCAAACCGTATTGCACCCCTGGGATATGGATACTTATAGACATATTGAACTTATCATAGAGAAACCTAAGAGTAAAGGGAAACGGTACACTAAGTAAATGTTAGAATTTTTTGATGAAACTTTAGGATTTGATAAAATAAACACTAATACACAATTATGAATCATTATATATAGAAAACAACCATCTATGATGGTTAAGGGAACTGCCACCCTGATAGCATTCATTGTCACCAATGGAAACAACAAAAACAATACATAAACCTTGGAATTTTTTAATAGGGAATATTTTAATAAGCATCATTGCACACTTAGAAACCATTATGTTTCATTAAACACTTGGGTATGTTGGAAACTGGTACCCTTGTGACTTGCTGTCGCACACATATGGAACTTTAAGTGTTGAGGTTGATAAAAAACTCTACACATTGCACAATAAAACAACAAATTCACATGATCAATGCCAAAACTACAACCCAATTGTAATGACATATATAGATAAGATAATCAGATCTGGCCAATGACCATACAAACAAACAAAGTACAAAGCGTGCTAATAGAGAAATATACTACAAGATACAATCATACAGATACAATAGCAGTCCCAAGACTCTTACCTTCCAAAAAGTGAGCTTTTATATGTAAAATTTGTAACGTATCGGTGATATGGTATATATGAAGAAGTTTTAAAACTGTAGGGGGTTTCATACCCACCTCTGCGATACCAATACAATATGTATCAGTCCATTTGTTTATCTATGTGATATACATTGATGCTTTTTATAGTTTTCTGAAACTTGAGCATGTATCATGCTTATGTTAACATCCCTTAAGTTTCATTTAAACTTTTCACAATGAATGATAAAAATTTCCACAAATTTTTCATTTTTTCAGAACATTCTAGTGAAATTTCCTTTTCAATAATTCCATGGATACCAATCGAAATTGAAATTGTGCTCCTTGATCTGGATTCACAAGTCAATTTTCTTGGAGTCGTGGGTGAAGCTTGGTAGTCTAGTTGATGGGGCTGTCCTGTGTTAACTGTCTGTAATGAGGTGAAGCGCGTCTGAAGAGGTGGAGTAATGATTGTTTTGGTCAAAGTTGATGCGAAGTCAAAGAGGCAAAAAAGGATCTTGATTTATCTCAAATTCACCTTTAAGACTTTTGGTTTGATTAAAACTTGGTCATGCAAGGGAAGATTACTACTGTTATGCATAATGATTTGCTGATGCCTGGCGGTAGCATTTCTCAGGCAATGATCAACACTTTGATGACTGGCCCTCAATGAATATTATGAGAAATTTTTTCCATCAATTATTATGGAGAAATTGGAGAGATGCTGCTGTAACCAAAAGCATTTGAAGATGTTGCTACTAAGTTCTTAAAAAATATGCTGGATTCTTTGTTGAACTTTGGTGGCACTTTGTTTAAGGAGGCCGGCTCAAGGGTAAGCCCTTATTGCACCTTTTTATGCTGAAGAGGTTAAGAACACCTTCTTCTTATAAATGAGATAAACACTTCTGGCACATGGGTTTAAATTTTGAGTTACCAAACATTGCATTGACATAATTTGATGAAGGACCAAGGTTCAAATTAATGCAGGACCATGAGGAGAAAATTCTGATATTCTCTTTATGGGTTAGGTATTTAAAGACAAAGGTTTATGAGATCAGGGCTAGTATTGAGAGGTTTGAGAAAAAAAGAGGGTAGATTGTCGGCTGCATACCGAAGGATTTTACAGCAAAAGAAAATAATAGAAAAGCAAAGAAGAAGATACCAACTGGAGTTATGCTAGTTGCTGCTTATAAATCACTCCTAGGGTTGAAAGCATTGCACCTTCAAGATATAGGAATCACATTAGAGAACAAACAGTCATAGACCTTGGAATTTTCATTCACTAATCAATCAATCAATACTTAAAATTTTGAATGTTAAAAAGTATATATCGTTTTCTACTACATAGTTCTAAATCCCACTTTAGTTGGACTTTCTAATAATAAAAAAAATTTAAATAGTTAATTCTCATCACAAAGTGATACTCTGCCAGTATTTTTGCCATCACTTTCTCAAATAACAATGGATCCCACAATACATTGGACATAGTGGAAAGTTAACTGAATAACTGAAGACAGAATATAATGAAAGAAATAACATGAAAACAGAAACTAGAAGCTCAAATAACTATGCTAAAACTCCCAAGTGATGTCCAATCCAAGGTCCTCCAAGGCTGAACATGTGGGCCCCACATGAGCATTGCTGTCCGCATCAATAATTTTTCAAATGACACTAAAATCAAGTCAAACAGGTAAGTTTTTCCCTCCAAAATAAGGCCTAAAGAAAAATAATGAAAATAGAACATTCACTTTTCTGAAAGGTAAATAAAATCTATTATGCTTGCAAGAAAACTAAACCACCCAAACTGATTGAAAAAAGAAGAAGCCCAACCAAGTAAAAAATTAAACCGAAACATAAGCCCATCAGATTCGAGTATGGGCTGCTTGGCCCCCCACGTTATTGGTAGTCTGACCTTAAGCAGTGGAGGGATTTTTATGTCTGGGAACGATACTTTGCCATATGTCTCTCATATCCAAAATTTCGGTACCTGACATATCTTTTTTTGGAGAGGTAAACGGGCAAAACTTTATTGAAAGAAGAAAAAAGGAAACAAACAAATAAGGGAAACACAAAAAGAGGCTCTCATCAAGAAGATGAGAGGTCAAAAACAAGAAGCAGAGAATAGGAGAAAAAACCACAAAAAGAACCAGAAACCACTGCTCCTCACACCATATAGAATGCCACTCCCTATCAACAAACTCCTCCCTAATAGAGATCCAGTCAAACAAGAACCTGACATACTGATCGGGGAAAAGAAAAAAGAAAAAAAGAAGGGAGGTTTGCAGTAATCGGCCTTTCTGAAAACCTGGGAACTGATTGGTGGTCAATATTTTTAGTTAGAAAGATGGGGAGAGTTTTCATGCATTGTAGCGGGGTCTTATTGCTTTAACTGGCTTTGAGATTCTGGTTCTGATGAAAACAGTAACTTGACACATCCTACTGCAGTAATAAAATGACCTACCCTGGCAGCATGTGGTGTCTATCTTCCTGTGGAAGTCCTTCCTATTATAACTCAGTGTTAAATAATCAATCTTGTTTTTTTTTAATGATTTATTTAGTTTCAATATGGTAATTGTTACTGGGAAATATATCTTTATTGCAATCACTCTTTGTGATTCTGGTTCTTATGTAGTTTCGTTACTACCTTGATTGGTATTCCTGTTAGGAGGTTTAAAATTCTTTTATAGCTACACTTCAATCTCCTTATTGTTTTATTTACTCAATTCAGGTCACTAGTGTTGAATAAATACTGAATTGGTCTTTTTAGTTACACTTCGATCTCCTTATTATTTTACTCTTTTCAGGTCACTAGCGTTGGAATAAATACTGAGTGGGGATTGCTGATGGCCAGTATCTCAGAGGATACTGGTGAAGAAACTCCCTTGCAGGCATGTTTCTAAGCATGTTACGTTTGTTTCTTATTTGTTGAGTGTTGATAACAATTCATAGCTTACACAATGGCCTTTTCTGGATGAGTTATAGGTTCGCTTGAATGGTGTTGCAACTTTTATTGGTATAGTTGGACTTTCAGTAGCTCTTGCTGTTCTGGTTGTCCTTTTAGCCAGGTAACTTAGTGCCCAGTAGTTGGATTCTAGCTCCATATACTTTTCCATTGACATTGGATACATTACTATTTTAACTTTTATTTTACACAGATACTTTACTGGACATACCAAAAATTCAGATGGGACTGTTCAATATATCCGAGGAAAGATGAGTCTTGGTAAATCAATTGATGGAGCCATTAAAATTGTCACTGTTGCGGTATTTATATGTCACTTGTTCTTAATGTTTCTCAAGTCTTTTTTTTTTTTTTTTTTGTGACAGTAGATATTTTTTTCATTTATGGATAAAAAACATGATTAACAATCTTAGAACTTTTTATAGGTCACCATTGTTGTTGTTGCAGTGCCTGAAGGGCTTCCGTTGGCTGTTACCTTAACGTAAGTATGCCTTACGGTTTCATGATTTCTGTACAATAGTAACTAAAATGCTACTATTAATTTGAAATATTATCTTACTGTAATTTAATTTCTATTCTTTAATTCCAACACAGCCTTGCGTACTCGATGCGAAAAATGATGGCAGACAAGGCCTTGGTACGTGTCTATTTCAAAGATTGCTTTAATAACACATAGGTATACTTATTTTTTGGTGGGTTAACAATAGTTGACATGCAGGTACGAAGGCTTTCAGCATGTGAAACCATGGGCTCTGCAACAACAATTTGCAGTGATAAGACCGGAACATTGACTCTGAATCAGGTGAGTTTTATCCACTTTCCTGTTCACATTCTTTGGTTCTTACTAGTTTGAAGTTCAGAATATTGTGTATATTATTTTGTTTTATGTCAGTCTTATCAGATACTCAGACATAAAGTAAAACTCTTTATTCTTTTCCTGTGTTATTTTTTATGAATTGGAAAACTTTGCATTGTTTTCCTCACTTTTTTTGGTGAATTGCATATAGCTATGACAGTTCAGGGTTTTATAGGCTATATTTTTTTTTTCTGTTACAGATGACAGTGGTTAAGACATATGTTGGTGGGAAAACGATTGATCCACCGGATTATACTACTCAATTATCTTGTAATGTATCCTCTGTGCTTATTGAAGGCATTGCACAGAATACCACAGGCAGTGTTTTTATGCCTGAGGTAAGTTATTTTTATGTTATTTCTTTATAAAGTAATTTAAGAATGGAAGTAACTCATGTAATTGTTCTTTTCTTTTATGGGTAGCAGAATGTGTGTATTGGAAACGTGAACTACAATATCGTTCTTAATGTGTAATGATCACATATACTTTGCTTGGATACTGAACAACCGTACTGTTACTTCTAAAAAATTACAGGATACGAGTCTTCAATATGCTTGATCTTATTAGTGTCTTTCATGATCTTTTTGAAGAGGAGATGGAACTCACATAGTACAATTGAATTAAAAACTTTTAATCTTCTAAAGCCGTGAAGGCATCAGGCCCATTTTGAATCATTCTTTTCTATTTGACTCGAGAATAATTTAAAAGTTATACTACTATCATCCTAGAAGATGCCTTTGATCTTCTTCTAATTGCCTTTGTGCTGATTGGCTTAAAATCATCTAAAGTGCAGCCATCAAGATGGAGCTTTAAATAACCTTGTGGAAAGGATTCCATGCTAGTGCCTAACCTATGGACATGTTGAAAATTGACTCATCCAAAGCCAAAAATAAAATGTTAAATCTAAATGTCTTTTAAGTCCTTATGAATCAATGCTCAATGAAACAATTTGCCTTGATGTGCTCCTCTGATCTTCCTTTTGGTTTGCGGACTTTTTAAAGAATCCAACTATTGCATTCCTTCTTATTGCTTCAAGAATGAGCAAATGAAAGATGCTCAAAACTGTACAACCTCAGAGGCCAATTTTCAAATGCCTTGGTTGACCTCCCATTGATGGGACAGCCTTAGGTTGAGCACTTTGTGGGATAGCCTTGGTTGACCATGAAACTTGTGATAACTGATTTGAAATATGTTGGGAAATTTTGCAATGGATGGGAAGGTGGCCCATTTTTTTTCTCTGAAAAGTAAAGGGAAATATTATAAAGGGAGGGACGAAAAAGTCCCTAGGAATATAGATATACAAAATCCATTGGCTAGAAATTATACAAAATAGAATCCCCAGTCTATGCCAGTCCAATTATACTTGCACACCATCTCATGATTCCACTCCCACAAATGCTGTCCATACCCTTGCATTGTTTGGACCAAAAGTAAATCCTGTCTTGAACTCTCTTTGCAACTCTATAGGCTTGTTTCACAGTTTTTGCAAAGTCTAGATTGTTACGTTTACAGCCACACTGGCCAATCAACTGCTGCTGGGACTAATCTCTAAGGAGCCTTTCCTCTTGCACTTATAGCCCTTGTGATCCAACTGAATAGGTCTCTGAGATTCTTCACTCTCTATGTCATGATAGGCCACATTGAATATGTTTCTCCCATAAATAAGGTTGTTCAATTTAAAAATTTTCCCTTGTAGGTCAAATTTAAAGAGGCCGAGCTGTTCCTGATAAATTGGTGGAAAGGAGTGTAAAAAACTTTTATATGTATCTGATGCAAGATTGTTGGGATTCAGGACTATAGGACAACTGTAGGCTGAGCTTATGTAGTTGATCATTTAAGAATGCAAACTCGAGTTGTATAACAGTTATAGAATATGGAAAACGAGAAGACATACATGAGAAATAAGAGGAAGAAGGAGGCGAACCTAGGCAATCACACCTAAGGTTCAAGGCAATCAGACGTTGAGAAACAATCACATTTCAAAGCTGCTGAAATTTCATTAATAATTCATATATGTATACCAATCTGCCAGCCCTTACAATCAGTTTTTTGTTATAGCAACCCTACAAAGAAGAATAGAAACTCCTATCTGCTGTCAAGTGTCAACTAGTTTCCAATTCTTTTTAAGATGCTTGTTTCTAAAAACTAAGGTACTAAAAGTCTAAAACTAAGTAGAAAATCTGAGGATTCTCCTACTAATACTTACTAATAAACTTAACCCAAATAAAATTTAAAAGATACGTATTTTTTATGCTGCCGCTAGCTAATATCTAGACTTTATTGGCTGCCCTCAAGATTTTCTCATAATTATGGTCATGCCACTGAGTGATATAAATCCCATATTAACCTTGTATATTGTTGCAACCCATATTAACTCTATAACATGTGTCAACTAGGGAATCCATAGGACTGTCCCAACATGTCTATCATAACTTCTACTTCCATGGGGCCCCCACATAATCATAATGTTGCCATATCAAAATAGGGGCAGATTTAGGCCTTTTCTGGTATGTCTTCATGTGTTGGGTATGATTCCTATCAGTTTCCTTGTTTTTTTCCTTTCTTGGATTAGTTTAAAATGAAATCTCTCCAATTTACCAATCTTTCTCTATTTGAGTTGATTTGTTTCAATGAAATTTTGGAGTTCAATTTCATTAGAAATTTCACATGTTTGGAAATGGAAAAAATTTCAAGGCAGATTTCGATTGATCGTAATATTTAGTTGGGAAAAATTGAGTAAACATCACATAATATATGGATTTTTTAACCAGACTTTATTGAGGTAGATGACACAACTTTGGGATGGTGAAAGATAAATACTGTCTGTATTCTGGTTTGGGCTGAAGACTGAAGAAGATCCTATATATCTGAGATTAGATTTAGGGAATTTATTTCATGATGAGGATTGTGGATGAAGGTGAAGAGATCGCCTTCTCCAATTGAATCTTTCTTTGAATCAAGCTGGTACCAATTGACTTAGATCAATGGCCTTCTTCATAAATTAGTTGTTGCTGATAAAAAAGAAAGAGGGAATGGTTTCTCATGATTGGTCTATATTGTCAGATGTGTGAATGGAAGAAATGTTAAATTGTAATTGGTATGGATCTATGGGAGATCTTCATGACTTGGCCTTGGGTCTCACTTACGTTGGGGTCCCCGGAAGGAGAGCAATAGAAGAACTTTCTAGTTTCATTGCTCTTCTTTTATTACATCAATGTTATGTGCGGATTTTGGATCATGCTATTGGGCCTTTTTTTATGGTGATTTAGGATTTGGATTTGTCAGCTTTTGGTAGGGATTGGTTGTCTATTTTGGGGGGTGGGGTACATTCATGTATAGACTAAACAGTTGTATACATCATTTATTTTATATTGGGGAATATTGATCCTATTCTCTTGTACAATTTAGCTTTTGTCATCAAAGGAAAAAATGAAGATGACTTGGATTGAAAAGTATCTTGAAGCTTGACAAAACATTTGGTGACTTGTGCACATGTAGCAGCCAATCAAATGGAGAGATTGGGAGGAGGGAATTGGATAGAGACAAGGCTTGTAGAGATCATAATTTATTGGCTTTGAAGCATAGTTGTAGGGAAGCTTGGTACAAGATGAGAAGCTTGTTTGGGAAGCCAATTTCATTTCACTTCCCCAAGTAATGGGAAGTGAATGAGAAGCGTTTGGGAAGCACAGTGAAGCGATCATGGAAGCGATTTAGGGTAGCGAGTGGAGGGGCATCTGGAGACGAGAGTGTGCCATATTCATAACAAAAATGGTTTGCATATTGATTTATATGTGATGATTCTTTGATGATCTTCTATAGAAGAGGCTTTGAACATTTAGAAGGTAAAGGAATCTGCTGCGGTTCAGAGGCTTCAAGTAGTTATGGTATTTTTCATTTAGACTCTTATAGTTAGAGGTCTTGCTTGGGGGCCTAGTTGAACAAATTGAGATATTATGTTTTTTTTTTTAGGGTCATTGCTTCGGTGAAATGGTAGTGACTTGGGCTGCCAGCGTGACAACGTGGGTTCGAGTCTCATGAGAAGCCACTTTGTGCAAAAAAAAAGCCCAAAGCCTCTTTTTGATGGGTAATGAAGCAAATTGAGATTGAGATTGAGGTATGGTTTAGGGGTGAAATTGAGATATAGTTTAGTGGTGATAAACATCATGTCAGAAAGATCTTTAAAAAGGGCTTGGGAGGTGGTAAATTTTTTTTTATCTTTTGTTTTGGAGAATCCTCTCAGCATGGTAAGGAGAAGAATAGAGGAAACTCGACCTCGAAAGATACACATTTTCTGAAGGTGGGATGGGGACATTAAGGAATTCATTTACACCGCTTTTGGATGGCTTAGAGGTGGAGACTGGGGAGCCTAGTTTCATGTGCCATTGGAGGTTGCTTTCTCCCTTGGCGATTTAAAATACTGTGGCTGGGGTTTAGGGACTTGGATGCTAAATTCTATTGTGAATAATGAGTCAGTTCCTTGATGGAACAAACCTCCTTTGCTGGGTTATGGTAGAAGATATAAATTAGTTACTTTTAACTCAGTCTGCAGATCCCCAAGATTTGGACTTTGGTAGAGCCAGATTTGGTGTCACCGGTTTAGTCATGAGCTTGAAAGGGTAGGATTACTTGAAATATTACGACTAGGGGCAGAAGAACGGGTGGAAACGTAAAGGGAAGTCTTCTTGCTTATAATTGCTTGTGAGGCTGGTGGTTGCTGCCATGGTCATGGAGCTATCCTACTGTGTTTCTTTTGGGACAGTGTTTGTTCGAGAGGTGGTAGATGTTTAATTTTGTGTGCTGAGTCTATAATTAACTTGTGGGGTGTTTGATCTTTTGTTTGCTTTGGAGCTTAATGCTAGGAACCATGGGTGGTATAGTTTTTCAATGTCATGATTTGGGTGGGTTTTGGGGTTCTTATTTGTGACCCGTTATTGTTGTTTGAGTTGTTTTTTCCTGTTCACTTGTTGGGGGTGTTAGTTGTTGGTCTCAATGTTTGGGGCTATTTGTGTTTTTGCTTTGAGGGAAGTTTCCTTAGATACCGCTCATGCCTAATGGAGCTGTATTTTCTTGTATTCTTGCTTTTTTTTTTTTTGTCTCAATTTAATATGTTAATGTTATCAATAGCTTCATTACATACGTTGTTGTGCATTCTTGGAGCACCAAGGGTTAGGAAATGATAAAAATCACTACTACATAATGAAGCTATACATCCACATTGAGTTAGGAAATGATAAAGAAACATCCACACCAAGGAAATATATTAATACTAACCACAAATCCATGACTTTCGTGGGAACATCAGAGGGAGTTATATGAACTATGGAAACATTATGGATTCATTGGAATTTTTAGATGAAACTTTTGTTATTATTCGATTAACCACCGTTACATAGCCAGGAATCATTACATGAGCATGGCAACCATATATGATGATTGTTGGAAAGTGATACTCTTTTCACATACGTTGCTGCGCATATTAGGAACACTAAGGGTTGGGAAATGATTTAAAATGCGGCAAAAGAATGCTACACAGCCACGTGGTATTAGGAAATGAAAAAGAAACATCCAGTCATCCACACCACAAATCCATAGCCCATAGCAATAATGTCATAAATGGTATATAAAAAGGTTACGTATGCCAGTGCAAAGGATGCCATTTATTCTTTATACAAGAAAACATAAGTTCTGAAGGCCCAAAACTATTATCCCTAACCCCATTCCAATACCACAGAGTTAAGGGGTGGCTCATGATCATCATCCACATCCTTATCACGGTTTCGATGATACATCTGCCTATGGAGCTGGTCTCGAGTTAGTAGTAGTCTTGCTGCTGCGACAGTGTAATATGATACCTCATACTCACAAATATATATTACTGATAAACATACTCCTTGACATCCATGGGGCTGAGGATAAGTGTTGGCAGCATCGTATAATGATGAAGACCTCTTCTTTTAATACTAGTGTCTACCTTTATATTGATACGATCCATATCCTTGGCTAAAGCCTAAGTATTCAGCCTATGACAAATGGCTTTGTGCCTCATGAAGGTACCTGTATTCAAGGAAGATGTAGAGCTACCGGCACTCTTCTAGTCGCTAAAGATGAAATTTGTTTGGTCGAAGTACTACCATCGATACTTTTGTTGCCGAATGTTCTTGCCAAACTCTAGACAAGGTATCATAGATTTGATAGGAATGAGCATCTACCATGTCTTTCTTTTTCTTTTTTTGTAACTTCTGTCTCGTTGTCCTCATCTGCTCATCAATATTTCCATCACTTACACAGGTGTGACGTGATTAGGGGAAGACATTCATCATGGTGCTTGTCCAGGTAAGCTGTAAGCCTATGCAGTTCTAGTACTTAGGCAAGTGGAAGGGTTTGTCTGATGCAGAAGCTTACTGGGAACCAACTGGCCCCTTAATCACCTTCACCAAACAAATTGAAGATTACCTTGAAGAGAAGCCGACTAGGGCGTCAACTTAATGGGTGGGAGAGAATGTCATGGTCATGTTGTCCAACGTTGTTCACGTGGATTATGGCCCATGTCTTTTTGGGTAGAATATATTTAGGTTGGCCTTGCGTGGCCTTTTTTGTGTAATTTTCTTTAGTTGTGGCCCTGCGTGGCCCTTGTTATGTGGCCTAGTGGTGCCATTGTAATTATTTAGAGTCTAGTAGTCATTATTCCTAGTGTGATTTTTTGGGGGCTATGATGTTCCTTTCAGGCAATCCCTAAAGGGTTTAGCGTACACCTTGAGAAGGAGTGATTGGTCTTCAAGGTGTATAGCTTTAGAGCCTTCCCCTCTCTCTGGTTGTGGCTTAGAGTTGCTACACATTGTGCCTAGTGATCTCCATTAGCACTAGGATTGTAATTCTATTGTTTGTAATAATACACTTGTTGCCTTTCCATTCATTGTCATGTGGCTTGTCATTTGTAGGCTTTTGTGATTTTAGTGGTTAGCTCGGGGACCATTGACATGAACGGGTGTTGCATGGGAGCTTGGAAAATGTTGCCCATGCAGGATGTGTGGTGGGGAGAAATTCCACTTTGTTAGAAATACAGTCGGATTTACTCAATTTCTATTAAGAAGGGATTACCAATCTCTTGCTTCTACAACATTACTTCTCCTTCATCCAATTTGGCTTGGGACTTGGGCCTTCGTAGGGGTGCGAGGGAATCCGAATTCATAGAGACATCCTCTATGTCTTCCTTTCTGGATGATGTCTTTATTGATCCTTCATATCCTGATTCCCATATTTGGTCCTTAACCTCTAGAGACAATTTTAGTCCTTCATCTTTTAGGAAGTTTACAATCTTGCAGTCTCTTCCCCCGATTGTTCCTTCCTTGCCAAAGTTGTTTGGAAACCTTATGGTCCCCCAAGACTAAAGCCTAATGTTGGGAGGCAGCCCATAAATGTGTGAATACAAGTGATATGCTTTAATTTGGGTGAAATTGGTGGTGTCTTCTTCCCCATGTTTTTCATCTATGCTACCAAGATGGTGAATCGGTAAATTATTTATTTATTCATTGTCCATTGTTTTTGAGATTTGGTGTTTTTTCCTTAATACTTTTGGTGTCTCTTTAGTAGTTCCCATGTATATTGCAGATTTGTTATGGTCTTGGTTAGTTGCTCCGTTTGCCTTGAGGGGAAAATCGTTATGGAGATATCTTCCAATTGCCATTATATGGATGATTGGGAGGAGCGGAATCAAATGATTTTCCATGAAAAAAAAAGATGCTCCCGTCAGTTGATCGATTATATATCCATCTGCATTGCACAATGGGCTTCGGAAGAGGCCCCCTTCAAAGGGATCTCGATTGATAGTCTCATCAGGGATCTTCCAATCATCATCAACTCGGCCCCTCGTATCCCTCAAATTCAGCACAGTTCTCCCCCCCTCCTATGTGTTCAAACTTAAAAGCTAAACTTTGATGGAAGCTCTATGTGGAACCCAGGTTACTCTAGATGTGGAGGTCTACTTTCTGATGCCTCAGGTGCCTGTTTGGTAGCCTACTCAGGTCCTCTAGGTTCATGTGACGCAATACAAGCAAAAACTAAGTCCCTATTGGTAAGGCTGTGACTATTTCTTTCTAGGGGTGAAATCCATGTGCCTCTTATCATAGAAGGGGATTCAACAGTTGTTATTGGGTGGATGAAAAGTGGCAATCCAGGTCCCTGGAGGCTTTCCCATCTCATCAAGGAAGCGGTTTTTCTTGCATCATCCTTGAATATTTCGTTTGTTTGGGTTCCAAGAGAGGCCAATTTGGTGGCAGATGATTTGGCAAAAAGGGGGGGTGGTCAAGGAAGCATTATTCAAGGGCCCCATCTCAGAAGAAATGGAAATTACTTCATAGTTGTACAAGATTGTAGCCCATCTCTTCTTTCTCTAACTGTTTTTTTTTTTTTTTTTCATTTGTTCTCTTCTAGTGCTTTTGGTAGCACTTAGTCCCAAAGAAAGACCAAATGAGTACTCTCCGCATGTAGCCAGGATCCCAGAACATAGGGAGCATCCTTGGGCATCTATATATATATTCTTGTGTGTTATCCAGCAAATTTTTTTTTTTTTTTTTGAATTTTTTGTAGTGCTTATTTATTGTGGACACCTAAAGCTGTAATTTTTGTATGATAATATTTTTATGCTTTCATTTTTACAGGGTGGTGGAGATGTAGAAGTCGCTGGATCGCCTACTGAAAAGGCCATCCTATATTGGGGAATCAAAGTAACCTCATATCTGAGTTGCTACTTTCTATTGATTTTGTGTCTAGAATTGATTTGTATTATTGGTTTCACTTTCATAGCTGGGAATGAAGTTTGATAACGTCAGGTCAGAGTCTTCAGTTCTTCATGTTTTCCCTTTCAACTCAGAGAAAAAACGTGGTGGTGTTGCACTACAGCTGGTAATTCGATTTCTTTTTCATTCATAAGTTGCACTGGTTTTTATCTACTAATCATAACACTGCTGGATTTTTTTTTCTTTTTCTTTTATTTCTTTTAATGTGGAGGGTTTTGGATGGACTTTATGTTCCGTTTTTCATTTTTGTCATGGAGTTGGATGATTTTTAATGTATTTGCATAGTGGATAAGGTTCACTTATTTAGGATGCTTTTTTATAATAATTACCATACACTAGGAATGGAAGAGTATTTACAAAAATAACAAATAATGTCTCTTTTCTGAAAAAAAAATAAATAAAAAAGGAAATAATATCTCATATCTTACAAGAAAGTTGAGAAATATAATAAGCCTATTACTTGATGATTCTTGTTATTCGCTCCGTATTTGCAATGCATATGATGTGGAACACAAAAAGTTCATACCTAAGTTTTTTTGTTTTTTTTTCGATAATTAAGTTCATACCTAAGTTTGGTGTGTCAAAGATTACCTATTTAGCTTGATTTTGGTGTCATTACCTATTTAGCTTTATTTTGGTGTCATTTGAAATGTTATTTAGTTACCTTTACAATGAATCTAAGATCTTATTTATAAAAAAAAAAAAGAAAAAAGAAAAAAGAAAAAAAAGAAAAATAGTCTAGGATCTTGCAAATCCAATATGATTTGGGAAAGTTTAATGCCAAAATGGCAGGGTATCACTTTGTGATGGGAATAAGCTATTTTAGAGATGTATTTTTGGAATGCCCAATTAGAGTGAGATTTGGAAATAGAATGCAAAATGCAAAAGCTATATGTACATTTGTAATTCAGAATTTTATTATTGATGATTGATTGAATGAAATTTTTAAGACACAACCCTCCGAACTGTGAATGCCTCCAACCAAGGTGTGATTGCTTTGAACCCTATATGTGATTACCTAGGCAGTTGAATCTAATGATTTGACGACCTCATCATGTTATTATTTCTGGTTATTTAAATGGATAACTTATGTTTTGCACTAACTGAAATCATTAGATTTTTTTTTAATTTTTAATTTTATTTTTATGGATAACTAGATTTTATTCAATAAAGGAAGGGAAAACATGAAATACAAGAGGCATCCACCACAAAGACCATTAGATCTTCACCTAGCTCCAAACACTTGCTTTGGGTTAGGGATGTGGTAAAACTGATTATTATTGTGATGATTGAGTATTTGTCAAGTCATTGTTAATAAATGTTTACTTTCAACGTAGCTTAGTTTATATTGGTAACGGAGGAATAGGGATGAAAACTAGTTTGGTTTGGTAGATGTTGGTGCAACTCCAATCCTGCCTCTGTTTAACATAATTGGAATTTTTACCAATTTTCTTTGTGAGAGGTGGGATGGGGAGAGAGAGAGAGAGAGAGAGAGAGAGAGAGAAAGAGAGAGAGAGAGAGAGAGGATAGCTAAGGAGAGAAAGAAA